>CAUYRT010049725.1:0-32168 GCA_963574885.1 Lepilemur ruficaudatus
CCTCCAACTCCTGGGCTGAAGCGATCCTTCTGCCTTAGCCTCCCAGGTCGCTGGGACTACAGGTATGCACCACCATGCCCGGCTAATTTTTTCTTTATATTTTTAGTTGGCCAATTAATTTCTTTCTATTTTTAGTAGAGACGGGGTCTCGCTCTTGCTCAGGCTGGTTTCAAACTCCTGACCTTGAGCAATCCTCCCGCCTCGGCCTCCCAGAGTTGCTGGGATTACAAGCATGAGCCACCACGCCCGGCCACTGGGAGCCTATTGTTTCCCTTTGGAGCACGCCAGTGAGCAGAGAAGGGAGATATTTAATGTCACCCCCCATTTTTCATGGGGGCGGGTGCGCAGCAGCTCAGAGGGTCAGAGACCAAATGGCTGGCCCAAGAGTCTTCCACAGGAGGCGCAGGTCGGTACCAGAGTCTTAAGAGCTAACCCTGGGTAGGTGATGGCAGCTTATCGTGGCTCTCTCTGTGGACGGGTAGGAATTATCACCCTCATTTTCCAAATGAGCAAAAAGCCGAGAGAGGCTAAGTGACAGCTCAGGATCACACAGCAGGTAACCAGAGCCGGGCTGCGAGTACAGACCTGCCTTGGCCTCGAGGCCAGGGTCCCTGGTCACAGCTACCCCTCAAGAAACATCTCCCCAGCCAGGCGCGGTGGCTCATACCTGTAATCCTAGCACTCTGGGAGGCCGAGGCAGGCAGATCGCTCAAGGTCAGGAGTTCGAAACCAGCCTGAGCAAGAGTGAGACCCCCGTCTCTACTATAAATAGAAAGAAATAAATTAATTGGCCAACTAAAGATATATATAGAAAAAATGAGCCAGGCATGGTGGCGCATGCCTGTAGTCCCAGCTACTTGGGAGGCTGAGGCAGCAGGATCGCTTGAGCCCAGGAGTTTGAGATTGCTGTGAGCTAAGCTGACGCTACGGCACTCACTCTAGCCCAGGCAACAGAGTGAGACTCTGTCTCAAAAAAAAAAAAAAAAAAAAGAAAGAAAGAAAGAAAGATCTCCCCGCCCTCTCTCAACCACCTGCAAGCCCATTCCTGCCTCCACAGCCCTGGCAGGCGGTCAGGAAGAATGTGTGCATTGCACAAGTCGGGAAACTGAGTCTCTGGGAACATGAATGACTCACCCTACGTATGTGCTTGTAGATAAAGCCTGGACTCTGGCTCTCCTAGGGCAGCCCGTAGGGAGGGGACTGAACTGCCCTCCAGCAGAGGTTTGGGGAAACCTGATCCCCACCAGCCACCTGCAGGACCTGAAAGCTGGTGGCACAGAGAAGTACCCAGAAATAAAAGGCCGAGGCCGGCCAACTTCCAACCATCTCTGGACCCGACAGAGCAGGGAGTGGGATGCATGGCTCGTTTCTCCCACCGTCTTGGTGTGTCTGGGCCTGGAGGGTCACTACACTGGAAAGGGGACGGTCAAACCCAGCCTTGCTGACTACCATCTCCATATCTGCTGAGCACTGACTCAGGCTGCTGTGCAGGGGGCGTGACGTGCATTTTCGCAGTCCTCTGTTTCACACGAAGAAACTGAGCTCAGAGAGGATGTCAGTCCCCAACAGCAAATGAGGGGTAGAGCCAGGACGTGAGCCCAGGGCCACCTGTCCACATGGCAGGGCTCCTAGCCCGGGTCACCTTGTGCAGGGGTTCTTGTCCAGGCCCCCTCCTCCAGGGCCCTTGCCCCTAGCTCATCCCAACCAGGATTACTGAGGCCAAGAGTTCAAGACTAGCCTGGGCAACATAGCAAGACCTCATTTTTACAAAAATTAATTAGCCAGGTATGGTGGTACACACCTTTAGTCCCAGCTACTCGGGAGGCTGAGGCGGGAGGATTGCTAGAGCCCAGGAGTTGGAGGCTGCAGTGAGCTATGATGACACCACTGCACACCAGCCCAGGTGACAGAGCAAGACCCTGCCCCCCAACCAAAAAAAAAAAAAAAAGAAAAAAGAAAAAAAAAACTGTGCTTCCAAAAGCCCATGTACCAGTTATTATCAGAAGCATCCAAGACAATGCTTGGGAAGAAAAACTGCAAGGCTCCCAGGATTCAGTCCTGGGCTACTAAACCTGTGTCTCTAGCAGTATGACCCGGGACTCTGCATTTTTTTATTTTTATTTTTATTTTTTTTTTTGAGACAGAGTCTCACTCTGTCATTGGGGCTAGACTGTGGTGGCATCAGCCTAGCTCAGAGTAACCTCACCTGGGCTCAAGTGATTCTCTTGCCTCAGCCTCCCGAGTAGCTGGGACTACAGGCATGTGCCACCAAGCCCGGCTAATTTTTTCTATATATTTTTAGTTGTCCAGCTAATTTCTTTCTATTTTTTTCATAGAGACGGTCTTGCTCTTGCTCAGCCCAGTCTCTAACTCCCGAGCTCAAACAATCTACCCGCCTCAGCCTCCCAGAGTGCTAGGATTACAGGTATGAGCCACTGTGGCCGGCCAGGACTCTGCATTTAAACACATCCACTTTGAAGCACAGACAGGCTAGAGAACTAAAGAGCAGCAATCAGCACCAAGAAAGCTGCTTCTCAACTCAGGGGGTCTGCAAGGTGCCGTTTTGAGTTTCCTTTCCTCGAGGGCAGGCATCTGTGCGGTACTTAGCAAGTGATGGGTGTCCAATAAATATTAAACGGTCTGATGATTCACCAGGAGGCAACAAGCTTAGGACGTAACCAAAGAGAACTTGAGCTGGGGCCAGAACAGGATCTCATGAAACTCGACAGCCTTAAAGGCCTTCTGATCTATTTGCCGGGACAAGCAAAGCCTGGGGATGATAGGTGGCAGGTACCAAACCAGGGAACCTCTGTCTCCTAGACATGTCACAGGTGATAAAAGATACCACCAATGTGCAATGCCCGTGGGCGCTGGCCCCCGGAGAAGGGGCTGCCAAGTCCTCAGTGCTCAAGAATCTGTTGGCTGGGCGTGGTGGCTCAAACCTGTAATCCTAGCACTCTGGGAGGCCGAGGCGGGAGGATCGCTCAAGGTCAGGAGTTCGAAACCAGCCTGAGCAAGAGCGAGACCCCGTCTCCATTAAAAATAGAAAGAGATTAATTGGCCAACTAAAAATATATATAGAAAAAATTAGCTGGGCATGGTGGCACATGCCTGTAGTCCCAGCTACTCGGGAGGCTGAGGCAGGAGGATTGCTTGAGCCCAGAAGTGTGAGGGTGCTATGCACTAGGCTGATGCTATGGCACTCTAGCCCGGGCAACAGAGTGAGACTAGGTCTCAAAAAAAAAAAAAAAAAAAAAGAGACATCTGTTGAGTGAACCCTGAATTTTCGACTGTGAGCTCTGAGAAGGCAAGGACTGTGCCTGACTCATCTCATGTTCCTGGCCCCTAGCGTGGCACGTGGCGTGTAGCAGGTGTCACCAAGGTGATGTCTACGGACCCATGAGTGGAAGCTTGTAGCACCAACCAGCCTGAACTAAACCAGAGAGGAAACATCCAGACCATCTCAACAGCCCGCGTTCTCACGCACGACCAGGCACCACGATGACTCTTCCTCCAGTCACAAATGCTAAAGGCTGGATCCCACCCTCGCTGGCTCCACTTCCCTCCCCTTAGACCACCTCAGATGTCCTTTTCTTCCTTAACAGACAAACTCCCCCCCCCCCCGGTGGCTATGGCCAGTTCTCTTGGCCTCCCGACAACTCCTTGCCCACCCTGCTAAGCCCAGGCCACCCCTGCCCCCGACTCTTTCACATAAGCCTCCAAACCAGTGGTTAAAAGCAGAGCGATTCCACGTAAGAGACTGACATGAAAGGGGAAAAAAAAAAGCAAAGAACCCCAGCCCATCTTCCCACATCCAAGATCACCCCAAAATGCCAAGAGCCAGGCACCCCTCTCCTGTCCTTCCATGGCCCCCTGGCAATTTGACTTCTACTTTTCTAAATTTCTCCCTTGCCCTGAATATTTCCAGACACTGATTTGCCACTGAGATGTCATCGCTATGATTCCTGGCACTTTTTTGCACCTGACTGAGAACTCTCCCATCTACAAACTACCACCTTCTTTACCCGAGTCTAAAATCTGGCAGTAATGGGGAGCCATTAAAAGAAAAAAATGTATTTTCCTTAGAAAACAAAAGGTTTTATAAGAGCTGTAACAACACTTATAAATTCAGGCTAATCCTACAGCAATAGTTCTCACCAAGGGTGATTCTGCACCCTCTGTCCCAACACAACTGGGGGTGCAGGTGCTCCTGGCATGGAGTGGGTGGAAAAGAGGGACACTGCTCGGCACCCTGCAGTGCCCAGGACGGCCCCCAATGTGCACAGTGCCCAGGGGAGAGACTCAGGCCTAGAGGCCTCTTCTTTTCCTAAGAGACAGGAAAAGGCCACCTCCAGCCCCACGGTGAGGAGGTGCTCTGCCCAACTCACTCCCCAGAGGTACTCACCGGAGGGGCGCTGTAGCTGGCGTGGGGGTTGTGCTGGATTTCCCACAGTCCCTCATTGAAGCCTTTCCTCTTGTTGGGTTTCCCGTACTTATCTTTACATTTGTCGTAGGGGAACAGGTCCTTGGGTCCCAGGAAAGCTCTGGAGAAAGGAACCACAAGCCGGTCCTAGGTGAGCCGGGCCACGCCAGGAGGCACCAGAGGGGAAAGCCAAGCCCCAGCTGGGGACACTTACGTTTCGTGTGTACCAAAGAAGAAGATGGGGTATTTATTGGGCGGGGGCTTCACAGCACCGTCAGCAATATCATCGATCTGCAGAGAGAGGCCAGCGGGCCAGTCAGGGATGGCTTGGTGCAGGGGGAGAACTTTGCCCACTGACCCAGGAAATCACCAAGGAAACAGCCCAGTTACTTGGGGAAAACCACGCTGGGAGGAAGAGAACAGCCTTCAACCCAGGAAGACGGATCCCCTTCCAAATAGGAATCTGCATTCTGCGTAGCCTCCATTGCAAACCTGTCCCCCACCCAGAGTGCTCTCTCCCCCTGCCAGGTAGAGAGCTGGCCCCAAGGCAGGTGCTTCACCTAAGCAAAGCCAAATATGGCCCTCTGAAGCAACCAGGGGGTGGGGCCGAGCTCAGCCTCTATGGACTCCCAGAACTCTCCCACAGGACCCCTCCTGCAAAAAGGCGATCGGCAGGCGGTCCCCCAGAGGGTGCAGCTGGCAGCTCCAGGGATGTGAGGGTGGGGGGTGGGCTACAGGAGACGGCCCTGAGCATCCAGGAAGTCCCACCCTCTCCCTGCAGGCCCATGGGCTCTGGCAGCTGTCAGTCACCTCCCCACAGGAGGCCAGCAGCCCCTTCACTTCCAATCAGGTGCCTGGAAACGTTCTGGGCTAGGAGAGGGGCTGGAGGAGGGCGGACGGGGGAAGGAAAACCCAGTGCTCTGGAAAGACGAGAACTGGGCAAGGGAGGGAAGTGTCTGTAAAGTTCTGTCACTCTGGTCTCCCCCAAGAAGATAAGAGCGAGCAAATGTGCTAGAGAGAGAGGGTCCTCTGGTCCCAGCTCATCCCTTCCCCATTCACTTCTCCAGCTCCTGGGAGGCCGATGGATTCTGCCTGACCCCACTCGGCCACTCCCTTCTCGCTTACTTTTCCTCTACTTTTCCAAAGTCCTTGGCCCCTGGGCTTGGCCACCGGCCTGCAGGCCAAGCATCCCTCTCCCAGGCAGAAGCATCGCGGCAGGTACCGCGGAGGACCAGCGGGTGTGCCTTCTGGACTCTGCTTCTCCTCTTGCCTCACGCAGGACCCGCCCTGATCCCGAGGCCCGGACATCCCGGCGGCAGCACCAGCTCCGGGCTCCAGCAGCCACCTGCTCTCAGGCTGCGCGCTCAGTCAACCCTGAGCCACCTCCTGCGCTGGTTCTGGTCCAGCCCACCGTTCAGCCTCCCCCTTCCCTGCCCCCTCGCCATGCCCAGCCCCAGATTCCTCCAGTGCTACCCTGCAGGTTCCACCAGCCTCAGCCCTGGGACGACAGCTCTAAGACCGGCCTCCAATGACAGGACCTGGAACTCCGCCCCCTGCACACTTGGGACTCCCAGTCTCGGGACGCCCTTCCGAGCTGGACACTTCGGACCACCTGAGTCCCCTGGCCCAGTCCCCTTCCCTCATAGGCACTTCCACCCCCTGGGCCCGGGACTGGTCTCCATCTCAGGCATTGGGGAGGAGACCCCTACCCGCAAATCCCCCCAGAAATCAGCTTCTTAGCCTCCTGCTGGCCAACTCCCGACAAGGGACCAGTCCCCAGGGTGCCCCAACCAGTCTTACGCCGACCCCATTCTCAAGTCCATTTCCCCAGCCCCAGCCCCACGTCCGCGCGCGACCTCCCTCAGCGGCTCGCTCGCGGCCTTGACTCCCCGCCACTCTCCACTACTGCACCCCCGTCCCCGAAGCCCCCACAGGCGCCCTCGAACTGGGCTCTCGGGGCCCCCCAGGACTGTGCTTCGGCCTGGAGCGCCCCCTCTAACCAGATTTCACCCCCGCCTCGCATCCCGAGTTCCCCTCAGACCCAGCGACCTCCCTCACACTTGAGCCGTGTCCCCTCAGGCCCGGGACGCCCAGACCCCGGGGCGAGGGTCACCCAGGCCGGACATCCCCAAATCCCGGGTGTGAGGGTCCCTCAGGCCCGGGTCACCCTCAAGCCCCCGGCGCGAGGGTCCCTCAGGCCCGGGACACCCACAGACCCCGGAGCAGGGAATCTCTCAGGACCCAGACACCTCCCAGACCGCGGCGCGCGCCTCCCTCAGGCCCCGGACACCACGAGAGGCCGGAGGGCGCCGCCCTCAGGCCCCGGACACCCCCAGGGCCGAGGCGCGCGGCTCCCTCAGGCCGGGGGCCCGCACTGCCCCACCCCCCCGCCGGGCCCATCTCCCGCCCCGCGCGGCCTCACCCGGGCTGGCCAGTGCGGGTAGCCCTTCATCTTGGCGAACACCAAGTCCCCGGGCTTGAAGGCGTGTGGCATGCTGGCGGAGGGAGGCCCAGGCCGCGGGAAGCGGCGGCAGCAGCGATAGCAGCTGCGGCGGCGGCGGCAGCGGCAGCGGGAGGCGAAGCCGGGGGCGGGAGCGGGACGCCGAGGGGCGGAGGCCACCGCCTGGGCAGCCGGCCGGCGCTCGTTTATTGGGCTTTGCGCCGCCGGAAGTCCCGCCTTCCGGCCGTCACGGGCAGGCAAAGCCGTCGCTCAGGACCACGTGCGGGGACAGAGAAGCCCGGCGGCCAATGAGAACAGGAGATGGAGCGGAGCAAGTTAACGGGATTGGATAACGGGCAGAACCAAGAGGTGTGACCCAGAGGCCTAATGGGAGGTTATGGGAGGTGAAAGGGAAAAGGTGGGAGGAGAGAAACTGAGGCGCTAAGAGAGCGAAGGGTGGGGCTTAGCTGACAGGGGCGGGACACAGACCGCCACACGAGGAGGGACTTTAAGTGGGGGCAGATCACTAGTTACCACAGTAAGGAAGGCCAATCAACGTAGGGGGCGGGTCATTGATAGGCTCTCCCTCCCTGGAGGAGGGGCTTAACGTAGGGATGCAGGTCATTGGATACCACAAGAGAGGCGCTTCAAGGTACAGAGCGAGTATTGGCCACCACAGGAGGAGGGGCTTAAGCAGGGGTCGGCCATTGGCTATCGTTAAAAAGAGAGGTTCAACTCGAAACAGGGACGGGCCGGCTCAAGGGGGCGGGACTTATGGAAAGGGGCGGGACAAGTGGGAGCTCTCTGGAGCAACCCAGCCACAAAGTACTTGCGAAAGGTTTATTGAGGACTTACTATGCACACGAAATACCCAATATACATATTAGAACCTATACGAAAAATGTATACAATACTGAATGGCCAAGTTACTTAATAGCTTTGTGCCTCAGTCTCCCCACCTGTAAATGGGCCTTAATAATGGTACCTGTCTTATAGGGTCTTGAGAATTCAGTGACTTCGCCACCCACGCCCAAGGCGCGCCAAACTGTTCCCGGCACCAGGAAATCCTGGGAGCCTTAGATGCTGTGATCCTCCCTTGCAGGAATCAAGTCTAGCAGTGCAAAGAAATGTTAATTTTTTTTTTTTTTGTAATTACGGAATCCCTAATTACAACATGTAAGAACCAAGGTGCTTTCTTTTCTTTTCTTTTCTTTTCTTTTCTTTTCTTTTCTTTTCTTTTCTTTTCTTTTCTTTTCTTTTGCCTTTTTTTTTTTTTTTTAGCTCTTTATTTCTGCTTAAGAACCAGGGTGCTTAAGAAGAAAGCTAAGTAATGGCGGCGACTTTGTCTATTCTGGGAAACCACCGAGGAGAGTTTTCTGGAGGAAGTCAGTTTAATTGGAGATTTGAAAGGTGACTAGAAAGTGGGCCAATATAGTGAGGGGAGCCCTGGGAGGGCATCTAGGGCAGAGGGGATGACAAATACAGACACCTGATCCTGGGAAGACTGGGTGAGTTGGGGGCAGCTGATAAGGCTGCCCTTATCCCATTGAGGATTTATCATAATGCCTTGTCGACATTAGTGAGAAGCTTGGGTTTTATTTGAACTTCTTGGGAAATCAATGGAGAGATTTGATCAGAGGGTACAAAGATAGTACTTGAGTCTCAAGAAAATCCTTATTCACGTGAAATTTATCTCCAAAAAGATGATTTCTTTAAAAATTAAACGTAGACTTGCCCTGTGACTTAACAGTTGCATTCCTAGGTGCTACAGACTCAGTTATGCACCCTCCCAAATTAATATTTTGAGTCCCTAACTTCCCATGTCACCGTATTGCAGATTGGGCCTTTAAGGAGGTGATTAAGATTTAATGAGGTCATAAGGGTGGAGCCCTGATCCAGTAGGACTGGTGTCCTCGTAGCTCTCTGTCTGCTATGTGAGGACACAGGGGAAGGTGGCCGTCTGCAAGCCCATAAGAGAGCCCTCCCCAGAACCAACCATGATCTTGGAATTCCAGTCCCCAGAACGGTAAGAAAATAAATTTCTGTTATTTAAGGTCTGCAGTCTATGGCATTTTGCTATGGCAGCAAAAGCCAATTAATACACAAGTTATCTAACCAAAAGAAATGAAAACAAAAACTTCCACAGAAAAACTTGTACCGTAGTATTCGTAGCAGCATTATTCATAACAGCCAAAGAGTAGAAATAACCCACCAGGTGGATGGATAAACAAAATGTGATATATCCATATGATGAAATACTATTCTGCAATAAAAAGAAATTGAGTATTAATACTTCAAAACATTATGCTCAGTGGAAGAAGCCAGACAAAAGATCACATATTCTGTGATTCCAAAATCATGTAACATTTGATGAAATGGCCAAAAAAGGCAAATATGCCAAGACAGAAAGTAGATTAGTGGTTGTCTTGGGCTGGGGTTGGAATCTACAGTGACTAAAGATGGGTATGAGTTTTCTCTTTAGGGCGATGGAAATGTTATAAAGTTCGATTGTGGTGATAGCTGTACAATTCTGTAAATAGCTAATGAAATTCAATGAATTGTACACTTAAAACAGGTGAATTTCATGGTATGTAAATTATGTATCAATAAAGCTGTTTTTTTAGAGAAAGATCCCTTAGGCTCCTATGTGGAGAGAGGCTATAGGTAGAATTTCCAGGTACAATTCAGAATGCCCAGTTAAACCTGCATTGCAGATACACAAGGAATGATTGTTTAGTGTAAGTATGTCCCATGCAATATTTTTAAAAGTTGTTATCACATTACAATGTGGATGAACCTATAGGATATTAGTATGCTCTGAGAATTAAGCCAGACACAAAAGAACAGATAGTGTATGATTCTACTTATGTCCCTAGAGTCCCTCAGGTGCCTAGAGTCATCAGATGCACAGAGACAGAAAATAGAATAGAGGTTACCAGGAGTTTGGAGCCGCGGAGTTATTATTTAATGGGTAGAGTTTCTATTTGGGAAGATGAGAAAGTCCTGGAGGCAGGTGGTGGTGATCATTGCATAACAATGTGAATGTATTATACTTAATGCCATTAAGCTGTGCACTTAAAAATGGTTAAGCTGGATGCAGTGGCTTGCACTTGTAGTCCCAGCTACTCAGGAGGCTGAGGCAGGAGGATCAATTGAGCCCAGGAGTTCAAGGCTGCTGTCATAGCAAAGAAAGGGAAGGAAGGAAGGGAGGGAGGGGGGAAGGAAGGAAGGGATGAAGAAAGGAAGGAAGGAAGGGAAAGAGAAAGAAAAGAAAGTTACAAGGCTGGACGGGGTGGCTCACGCCTGTAATCCTACCACTCTGGGAGGCTGAGGCAGGAGGATCGCTCAAGGTCAGGAGTTCGAAACCAGCCTGAGCAAGAGCGAGACCCCCGTCTCTACAAAAAAATAGAAAGAAATTAATTGGCAAACTAAAAATATATAGAAAAAAAATAAGCTGCGCATGTTGGCGCATGCCTGTAGTTCCACCTACTCAGGAGGCTGAGGCAGGAGGATCGCTTGAGCCCAGGAGTTTGAGGTTGCTGTGAGCTAGGCTGAGGCCACGGCACTCTAGCCTGGGCAACAGAGTGAGGCTCTGTCTCAAAAAAAAAAACGAAAGAAAGAAAGTTACAGTGGTAAATTGTATATTGTCCATTTTGCAATAAAAGAATACTATACATCTCAAAAATATCTAACATATAGTTCTAAAAAATGGTTACAATATACATTTATTTTATTTTTTAATTTTTTTTTTTTTTGAGACAGAGTCTCACTCTGTTGCCCTGGCTAGAGTGCCGTGGCCTCAGCCTAGCTCACAGCAACCTCAAACTCATGGGCTCAAGCGATCCTCTTGCCTCAGCCTCCCAAGTAGCTGGGACTACGGGCATGCGCCACCATGCCCGGCTAATTTTTCCTGTGTATTTTTAGTTTGCCAATTAATTTCTTTCTATTTATAGTAGAGACGAGGTCTCGCTCTTGTTCAGGCTAGTTTCGAACTCCTTACCTTGAGCGATCCTCCTGCCTCGGGCTCCCAGAGTGGGAGGATTAGGGGCCTGAGCCACTGCGCCCAGCCTATTTTTTAATTTTTTTAAAAGTTAGTCAAGTGGAGCACAGTGAATATAATGTTACATATATTTGATCATAATAAAAAAAAAGCCTTGGCCAGGCATGGTGGCTCACGCCTGTAATCCTAGCACTCTGGGAGGCTGAGGCAGGAGGATTGCTCAAGGTCAGGAGTTCGAGACCAGCCTGAGCAAGAGCGAGACCCCGTCTCTACTACAAATAGACAGAAATTAATTGGCCAACAAAAAATATGTAGAAAAAATTAGCCAGGCATGGTGGCGCATGCTAAACCTGCCCCCCTTGAGTGGGAGGCAAGCATGGACGTTGCAGGATCAATGAAGAAGATGGTCACTGGGGCCTGGGTTAGACTGGGGTACAGATGGGGAAATTGAGGCCTGGTGAATGGCAGGCCGTGTTCAAGTTCATATATCAAGTCCAAGGGCTAGAATGCCACCTGCACTGGTCCCCACCTCAGAGGTCCTCCCCATTCAGTGCACACTTCTGCTCCAGACCTTGAGCCAGCACAGAAAAGCAGCCTGCCAGAGACTCCTCATCTGCACCTGGCGGAGCTATGTCCAGCGCCTGGGAAAAGATCGGGCTCTGATAGAAACTGGGAGCAGAAGGAGGTGGGGAGGGCCTGAGGAGCCACTTTGGACCCCCAAACTGTCAGGCTGAGGCGGGAGGGAGTCCTCACCTTCCTCCCAGATTACAGCCTGGATAGGCCAAAGGTTCGCCGTTTGTCATCACCTATGACTTCCCGTTGCCCGAGACGTCCAAGACATGGGCACTGGCACCTGGCCAGAGGAAGCTAACGTTTCAACAAGCACTGCCCCTGCTCTCTCTTTGTGAAATGCTCCCTCTGATCAGCATGCCCTGGCCGGGCGCGGTGGCTCAGACCTGTAATCCTAGCTCTTTGGGAGGCTGAGGCAGGAGGACCACTTAAGCCCAGGAGTTTGAGGCCAGCCTGGGCAACATAGTGAGACCCTGTCTCTACAAAAAAATTTAAAATTAGCCAGGTGTGGTGGCGCATGCCTGTAGTCCCAGCTACTGGGGAGGCTGAGGCAGGAGGATCGCTTGAGCCCAGGAGTTGGAGCCTGCAGTGAGCTATGATTGGGCCACTGCACTGCAGCCTGGGTGACAGAGCCAGGGCAAGACTTAGGAAATAAGGGGAAAAGAAAGAAAGAAAAAAGGAAGGAAGGAATAAACGAAGGGAAAAGAAGGAAGGAATGAAGAAAGAAGGAAAGGGGAAGGGGAGGGGAAGGGAGGGGAGGGGGAAAAAAGAAGAGGTGAGGAGAGAGCTGCGGTGCTCGGATTACAGGTGTGAGCCACCATACCCAGCCAAAAAATGTATTTCTAAACATAACCAGCATACCATCATCACCCCTAACAAAATTAACAATAGCTCCTTTATATCTCCTAAAGCCTAGATATATTCCAGTTTCCCTAGTGTGCTCAAAAAATGTCCTTTGACTATTCCTGACCCTTTTATTTGATGTCGCAAACTGCCTCCTGTCTGCTTTCTGCCATATCTGCCCTAACACAGATTTTATTCGTTTATTGTATTGTCTGTCTTCCCTCCCGAACTTCCTTCAAAAACTGATGAGCTCCATGAGGTCAGGGAATTTTGTCTTGTTTCTTTACTGCCCGTACAGAGCCGACTCTCAAGAAATATTAAAGGAATAAATCAACATATAATGACTTCTGCCACTTCTTGAGAACTTTCTAATTGCATCAGCATCCCCACAATCTCCTGCGAGGCCGATGCTATTCTTATGCCCATTTCGTAGATAGAAAGCTGAAGATCAGCAAGCTTGAAGTTTGGGGTGCACCGTGTTCTTCCTTCTATCTCTTCAACTCTCCCAGGATAGTCTCCAGTCTTCTTAATCCCAACCCCTAGGGGACGGGGCCCTCCTTAATTCTTTCTCATCACCAGCCTTCCTCTCTTCCCCTTAACCCAGCCACCCCGGGACTCTCTCATTTCCTAGACAAAACCCATGACAGTTCACTTTGCAGCTCGTTTTTCTGAGTTTGTTTTAGCTGTCACTTTGGGTGTCTCCTTTGCCACCTGGACGGCCCAATGTAGGTCACCATTAACTGGTTTCTCTCTGTCCTGTTCGCGAAAGTGGGTCCCCAGTTCGGCGCATGCTCTTCAGTGTCTCCTACACAGGGTGTCTTGGGGAGGCGACAGCGACCCAAACAGGGTTGGGTCCTGGGGGACCTTGAATGGCGCCACATTGACTTGGGTACTTTATCACGTACGCGCTGGGGAACCCCGGAAGGTTCTTGAGCAGGGGAAGCGACAGAACCAGCGCTTTCTCCACGGGGGTCGCTGGGCCTGTCCCTTCCTCTCCCGTCGCTCCTTGGGGAACGCAGCGGAGAGCGCCAGGCACAGCTTCCAGCGAGAAGCGCGCTGGTCTCTCTGGCAACGGAGTCCGAAAGAACCACAGAGACGCGACCCCAGAGCGCAGAGCGGTCGCCCCGGGCCAGCGAGGCACGAAGTGCTAGAGAGGCGCGCCGGGCCGATTGTCACGTGGTTTGCCGTGCGAAGGCGGGACTTCCGGCGGCCCGGTATTTTTTTCCGGTTGTTGGCCCCAGGCGGCCCCTCCCCGACTGGGCCTTGCGCCCCCGCCCCCCGCGGCCCCCCGCGGCCGGGCCCGCCGCCACCATGAAGAAATTCTTCCAGGAGATCAAAGCCGACATCAAGTTCAAGAGCGCGGGACCCGGTCAGAAGCTCACAGAATCCGCGGGGTGCGTGACGAGCGCTGGGGCTTCAGGCCCTGGGGGGACGGGGAGGGGCCGCCGAGAGTCGGGGGAAGGGGCGAGACCGGGGGACGGGGCAGGAGACGGTGGAGGGTGGGAGTCAGGGGGAGGGGAGCGAGGCTTCGGGGGACGGGGCAAGAGGGTGAGGGGAAAGAGAACGGGGGGCCGGGAGGGGGAGAGTTGGGGGAGGGGGAGGCTGGGGGTGGGGAAGAGGGGCCGGGGCGTGGGGTGGGCGCTGGGGTGAGGTCAGATCTTGGGGAGCCGGGCAGGAGGAGGGTCGGAGGTGGAGTGGGTGGGGGCGTGGGGGCGGGGCCAGCGGAAAGTTGAGCATGGTTAGAGGGACCTTGGGGCCAAGAGGACGGTGTGGGGTGGAGAGTCGTCATCAGACTTAGCGTCCCCGGGAATGGGACTCTGGGTCTGGTGCACGTGGGAGGACAAGATGAAAGACCAGAGTCTGGAAGGCCAGGGAGGCAGTAGTTGGGAGGTCTGGGTGAATTGCGGGCGCTGGGTGAATTGGAGGAAGGTCTAGGAGGCGCGTGGAGGTGCGTGCGTGGAGGTAGGGGACTCTTGACAGATTGGGTGATGGGCGAGGGAGGGGAGGAGGGTGCATGGCCTGATTATCCTCCTGATTGTCTGGGGAGGACTTTGGAGAGGACAAGGGCCTGGGTATGGCTGAGCTGGAGGGTGGAGTGTGTGTGGAAGGGCCAGGGAAAAGGCAGAGCCGGTGGGTAGAGAAAGGGAGTCTGGAGGGGCTGGGGCCGCTGCTGGGGGCTGTGCAGGAGGTGGTGGGAATGGAGGGGGGAAGGATGTCAGCTGGGACAGGAGTCCCTGAGGAATAACAGAAGGGTTGTCAAGAGGTGGGGGCCAAAAGGGGGTAGGAGAAGAGGCAGGGAGGCAGGGGTGGGGGTGATGGAGGTGGGGTGCAGTGAGGACATCAGGGTTCTTGGAGGGAGGCAGCTGAGCAGGAGAAGGGAGGCTGGGATGAGGGAGCGAGGGGAGGGGTGGGCAAGCCAGGACTGCTGTCATTGATTCAACAGCTGTTGGGTGGTGGTGGGGTTGTGGCTGCTGGGACTGGGTGTGACAGGAAGCACGGGGGGCATGTGAGTGATGGCCAGGTCAGACCTGGGGCCAGGAGGAGAGAGGAGGGCTGGAAAGACACTGCAGACTCAAGGCTTGCAGGGACGGTGGTGCCACACTGTTTCTGGCTGTGGCGGTGAACAAGGACCAGGGCTGTTGTACTAGGGCTCACCTAGTGGGGGCGGATGGACAGATAACGCAGTAGGCACATGCTGAGTGATCAGGCGGTGCTTGGGCCAGGGAGAAGAGCGAGCGGGGTTAGGGTAGCAGCTGGTGGAGGGAACCATGAGCTGGTCCGGGAAGGCACTTCCGAGAAGGTGACATCAGAGCTGGACCTGGACCAGGTGAGACTCAGCCTTATGGAAATCAGTCGTCTCCACATCTCCCTGCCACAGCCCCAGGCAGGATATCTAGGGGCAGAAGGCACAGACAGTGCCAAGGTTCTTCGTGGGGACCAGCTGGGCTGTGGGAGTCCAGCGTAGACAGGAGCAGTGGGGGAGGGGACAGGCCAGGCTGTTCAGGGCCCCTGGGACGTTGCCACGTGCGGGGCGGGCCTCGTGCAGAGTGGCGCTTGCTGGCTTCAGAGAGTCTGTGACGGTTCTGGGTGAGGTGTCTCGGGAAATGCTGATTTTATGGAAAGATGTAAACATCAGTCGGGGCCAGGGCGGGTGTATGTGAGTCATCTCCTCTTCAGCTCCAGGTTCCCGGCTGTGGGGGTGACTAGAGAGAGGCAGGGATGGCAGGAAACAGGTCCCAGTGGCCTCAGGACACGTGTGGGGGGCTGCTTGGGTGTCTGAGTGGAGCTGGAGGAGTGAGGGGGCCTGAACTGAGAGCCTGGACTCCTAGAAGCTTCCGTGGACCTAGAGCTCGGATGATTTGAACTACTGGGGTCGGGTCGAGGGGAGTGAGACGGAGGAGTCGAGCAAGTTGGGAGAAGGGACTTCTTTGTGCGGCGCCGATCCCAGGCCACCGCACGCCAAGTAGATTATGGAACCGTCTGCCACGTGGGGTCGTTCCAGCAGGGCAGAGAGGGGATTAAATGAGCGTGACCTGGGCCCAGTGTGCTGAGGCGCCCAGGATAACGCAGGTTCTGTTGTCAGTCCTGCCACAAGGATAGGGTGGCATGGGGTGTGTCACCTGAGCTTCCACAAACCTCTCAGGTTTGCAAAAAGGGGATCTTGAGACCTCCCCAAGAGCCTGTTCAGAGGGTGAGCCAGCTGAGCTGGGGCATGCTCCCAGCAGGGGCCTGTCACACAGCCAGTGCGACAGAGCTCGGATGGTAGGGCCCAGGCTCTGACGGGAGTGGGGAGGGCCTGCCACCCCTCTGGTCTCATCAACTCCTGAGGATGTCAGGGTGCCTGCACATGGGGCAGGGCTGCTGTCACCCACTTTACAGGTGAGGACACTGAGGCCCAACTAGGGAAGGCTTGCCCAAAGGGGCAGAGCTCAAAGCAGACCCAGCATCTCCTGCCTCCAGGGGCTCTTTCACCCATAACAGAACCTTCTGGTGGCCACGGGTGGCCCTGGGAAAGAAGCATCCCGGCCCATGGTGTCTGATGGGGCAGATGGCAGGAGCTGGGGTGGGGCAGAAGCTTTTCCGCCTGACACCCCGTCCGCCCTGCTGCCTGTCCTGGGAGGACGCTCATGTTCCCGGGTCGCTCGGCAGGGAGAAGGCCCCCAGAGAGAAGCCCAACCAGCCGGCCCTCAGGCAGCCTCGCCAGGGACCCACCGATGAGGTGCAGATGGCAGCCGCCGCTGCCCTGGCGCGGCTGGAGCAGAAGCAGCCCAGGGCGCGGGGCCCCACATCGCAGGACTCCATCCGGAACCAGGGTGAGCGGCCCTGCTCAGCCGAAGCGAGGGCGGTTTGCGGGTCCTAGACCTGGCACTTTGCTCTGGGTGGAAAAGGTCACATAACTGACACGGGTGGGGGGGGGTGTATGAAGTCACTACTGGGGTCTGGCAAGGTGGCTCACGCCTGTAATCCCAGCACTCTGGGAGGCCGAGCCAATCCCAGCACTCTGGGAAACCAGCCAACGCTCAAGATCAGGAGTTCGAAACCAGCCTGAGCAAGAGCGAGACTCCGTCTCTACTGAAAATAGAAAGAAATTAATTGGCCAACTAAAAATATATAGAAAAAAATTAGCAGGGCATGGTGGTGCATGCCTGTAGTCCCAGCTACTCGGGAGGCTGAGGCAGGAGGATCGCTTAAGCCCAGGAGTTTGAGGTTGCTGTGAGCTAGGCTGACGCCACGGCACTGTAGCCTGGGTGACAGAGTGAGACTCTGTCTCAAAAAAAAAAAAAGTCACTACTGGGAGCGTGCTCACTGTGGGGAGCTGGGGCCTGCCATGGTCTGGGGGGACACAGCCGCCTGGGGCTTCTTCCAAGAAGGGAGGCGGGGCTGAGACCGGAGGACTAGCGGGGTGGTCAGGAGACGCTGCTGGGGACATTGGGCAGAGGAGCGGGCGCAGACTGAGCCCTGCATGAGAGGCCACAGGCGGCCGGGACAGGGGCCCTGCGCCGTCCATCCATCCCTCCCTTCCTCTCCTTGTTCCTTCCTTCCAGTGAGAAAGGAGCTTCGAGCCGAAGCCACCGTCAGCGAGAGCCCGGAGGTTCCAGGGACCAATGTGGTAAAAGCATCACCGGCTACAGCGTCACGCCTGGGGGGCGGCTTGGGCTGGTTCTAGCTCGGACCCCGTGAAGGGCCCACCGGGAGAGGGGAGACACAGAAGACATGTCACCTGTGTGCTTGGGGCTCCAGGCCCGTTGGGAGTCCCGCCTTCATGCAGTGTCCTCTGGGACCTTCAGAGCTCAGCGCTTGGCCCGGCTTTGGCCCTGAGGGTTGGGCTTGACCCACGTTAGCGCACTGGCTGCTCCCCAGGCCCTTGAGGGTGGGCATCATTACACGTCCCACTTCTCCGGAGAGAGTGCTGAGGTTCAGAGAGGTGGCACCGCCGTCCTCCCTCCCACACCTCAGAACCAGCGAGGGTGGGAGGGAACCACATCGGTGGCCCCAAAGCCTGTGCCCTGAACCTGCCCTTTCCTGCCTCCTGTGGGAGTTGGGTGGCTCTGTGGAGACAGGTATAATCAGGGAGGTCTTCCTGTAGGAGGTGGGTTTCAAGAGTTTAGCCAAAAGGGGGTTCAGAGCAGCTTGAGGAGTCGCTGGATTTTAGCATGGAAGAGACCCTAGAGGTTGCCTAGAAATCGAGGCCCAGGCCGGGCTCGGTGGCTCACACCTGTAATTCTAGCACTCTGGGAGGCCGAGGCGGGTGGATAGCTCAAGGGCAGGAGTTCAAGACCAGCCTGAGCAAGAGCGAGACCCCGTCTCTACTATAAATAGAAAGAAATTAATTGGACAACTAAAAATACATATAAAAAATTAGCCGGGCACGGTGGCATATGCCTGTAGTCCCAGCTACTCGGGAGGCTGAGGCAGGAGGATTGCTTGAGCCCAGGAGTTTGAGGTTGCTGTGAGCTAGGCTGACACCATGGCACTCTACAGCCCGGGCAACAGAGTGAGACTCTGTCTCAAAAAAAAAAAAAAAAGAAAAAGAAATCGAGGCCCAGAGTGGCCAGGGCATGTCAAGGACACAGGATCTCCTGACTCCAGCCCAGAGCCTCTTCCTCTCCAGCACGAGCTGGTGCCCAGGCTGCCACTCGTCCAGCGCTTAGCCTGTCAGGAGCTCGGATGCTGCATGCTTTCTGTTCCCTACCATGTTTAATTCTGAGCTGGCCCCGCAGGGACATTTTACAGACCAGGACACAGGCTTGGAGGGGTCTGGTCACTTGGCCAGAGTGTCTCCTGTGGCAAACAGGTGGAACGGACGGTGTGGCGGCTCTAAGGGCCATGCCCTCAGGACTGTGGCACTTGGGTGGCTCCAGGGTGCCTCTATCCACAGCCCAGACCTGGACACTTTCACCACCGCAGGTACCCGAGCCCAAAGAGGAGGGCTCGACCCACCTGGCGGTGCCTGGCGTGTACTTCACCTGCCCGCTCACTGGGGCCACCCTGAGGAAGGACCAGCGGGACGCCCGCATCAAAGAGGCCATTGTCTCGGTGAGTGGCAGCCCTGTGTCCCCCTGTCCCCCGCCATCTCAGAGCTTATGGTGCCCGAGCCACCTCCAGGACCCCCGGGTGGCTTCCATCCCTGGCAAAGTCCTGCAGGCGCTTTGATCGTATTTGTGTTTTATTTGCTTTTGTTTCCGTTCTGATCTCTCTAAAGAGGGGACACGGGTATAGAGCCCAAAAGGCGCAGAGTGATGGAGAAGGGCTTCCTCCCACCGTCTCCGGCCGCCCTCCCTGGGGCCCCTCTTGGTAGCAAGGTCCCTTTACCAGGATACCCTGCGTATATGCAAACTATCCTCGTACCTGTGTGTCTGCCCTCATGGCTTTTTGTTTTACGTAAAAGATGACATGTCGTTCACACCTAGCATAGAAGCTCCGAGGTACCGTATCAGCTCGGAAAAACCTTCCACGGTAGTTTTTTTCTTGTATAGAAAGTCCTCACTTAGCGGCGTCAGGAAGTTCTTAGAAATTGTGACTTAGTACTTGAAACGGCACATAACAAAACCGACTGTTTTTTCGTTGAGACAAGGTTGCTCAAGGACGTCCTTTCTCTTAAAGTCGGGGTCCGAGAAGCTACCAGCGAGGCTGAGGGAGAATGCACCGTAATGCTTTATTCGGAGCTAATTTCAACCTGGAAGAGAAACTGCAGGAATCGTGCAGAGAACACTCACATCCTTTCACCTAGGCTGGGAGTTCGCTAATGCCGTTGTAACGAATTTCTACAAACTCGGTGGCTTGAGACAACACGCATTTGTCCTTACTGTTCTGGGGTCAGAGTCTGACGTGGGCCTCCCTGGGCTAAAATCAAAGTGTGGTAGGGCCAGTCCCTCCTGGGGGCTCCAGGGCAGACCCGTCTCCCGCCTTTCCCAGCGTCTAGCGGCCGCCCACGTCCCTCAGCTCCCTCAGCTTGGGGCCCTTCCTCCCCCTGCAGAGCCAGCAGTGCAGCGTCTCCCAGTCTCTCTGCCTCCCACCCTCCTGCCCCTCGTGGGAGGACCCCGGTCAGCTGATTAGCAGCCTTAATTTATTTCTGCTGCTTTAATTCCCCCGTGACTTAACGTATACACAGGTTCCAGAGATCAGGACGTGGCTGTCTCTGTTGCGGATAGGAGGACATTCTCCCCGCCCGGATGTGCCAGGTGTTAAAATTATTATTTTTTTTTGAGACAGAGTCTCTGTTGCCCAGGCTAGAGTGCCGTGGCGTCAGCCTGGCTCACAGCAACCTCAAACTCCTGGGCTCAAGCGATCCTCCTGCCTCAGCCTCCCGAGTAGCTGGGACTACAGGCAGGTGCCACCATGCCCAGCTAATTTTTTGTATATATTTTTAGTTGGCGAATTAATTTCTTTCTATTTTTAGTAGAGACGGGGTCTCACTCTTGCTCAGGCTGGTCTCGAACTCCTGACCTCAAGTGATCCTCCTGCCTTGGCCTCCCAGGGTGCTAGGATTACAGGCATGAGCCACCGCGCCTGGCCCAGGTGTTAACATTTTTGCCTCCTTTGCTTTATCACCCATGCATTTCTCTCTGAACCGTTGGAAGGCAAGTTCCGCGTTCTCTCAAGTGACCACAAACTGCTCCCCTGGAAGTTATCCTGTGACTTATGTAACCCACCTCCCTGTTGATGGGCACATGGGACATTTCCCTCCTCTTGCTAGTTAAGCACAGTTTTGCCGCGAAAAACCTTACCTGACGTCACTTCACAGTGTAGGCTCAGCTCTAGAACTGGAGTTGTTGGGACAGGGGACACTGGGCAGTGGTGATGTGGTTGGTTGTAACCTGATGATCTATGGGGGCTGGTCGGAGTCACACCCCCTCCAAGAGCCGTTTCCCTGTCGCTCCACCACTGTGGGTTGCCAAACTGTTTGATCTTTACCCAAATTGACAGGTGAAAATAATGTCTCAGGATAGATTTAATTTGCATTTCCCTTATTTTGGGTTAGGCTGGTCATGTTTTCACATGAGAACACATCCTTTGCACATTTTTATTGGGTAGTGGCTCTTTTTTTCTCATTGATTTGTAGGTACTCTTTACATATTAGGGAATTCAGGCTTTTGCCTATGACATGAGTTGCAGGTATTTTCCCCCCAGTTTTTTATTTTTTGGTTCTGCTTTTGGTCACTTTGCCACATAGAAATGTTTGATCTCTACATGATTAAATGTGTCATATTTTATGGCTTTTGGGTGTTGGGTCATACTTAGAAAGGTCTTCCTCACTTCCATGCTCAAACAATCCTGTGGTTTCTCTAGTGCTTTGTTGTTTTGCTTGTGTGTTGTGTTATGTTTAAGCCTGTGATCCAACTAGAATTTATCCCTGTGTAAACTATGAGGTGGGGAGCCAGTGTTATTTCTTTCCAGATGGCTGCTGAGTTTTTGCTCAATAGATTGAAAACACTGTCTTCTACTCATGGGTGTGGAATCCTCCCTGTATCCCACAGTGAACCCCTGTGTGGATCTGGGTTCCTTTCTGGATGCGGTGGCTCTTCCCAGGGCGGGTGTGCTTTCCCGGGCGCTCTGGGGACGCCCTGCCCACCTAGCTGTTGTCGTGTCTCTCTGCAGATCTGCTTTCTCTGCCCCTGTCCCTGTCTCAAGCTGGCAACTTAACCTGGCAGGCTGGGCTGGGTCCTGATTCGCAATTGGCAGGAGAGTGGCTCAGTTTGGGTCATTGGTCGCCATGACACAGAGGTGGCTGCTGAATGCTCCTTGCTGCGCAGTTGGGGTGTCTGGGGGTGGGGCGGAGGCTGTGGGCTGCCCGGGCAGGTGGTCTGTGTCACATGTCGCCCCAGGCGGCCCTGCTATTCCCCACGCCTAGCTGCCTTTCTGGGCCGCAGAGGGACGCGGGGGTGTAGCCACGTGCAGTGGTTCTATGGAGTGTGAACAGATTTGTTCCCCAAACTTGTCCCTCCCTTACGTGACCTGTCCTCAGCCTCTCCCTGCTGGGATGCTGTTTGCAGTCCCCAGGCTGGCTCTGGGAAGCCCCTGATCTCCAGCTGTGGCTCCCCCCTCCTCTGTAGAAGCAGGTGGGACCCCGGGGAGCTGCGGGGCTGGGCTACCATGCTGCACGCCAGACGTGGAGGGTCGCAGACATCACTTGCACCCTCTCTGCCACCTGGCATCCCTGTGACCCTGGAAGGGGACTTGCAGCCTGTCCTCGGAAACCTGGGAGTCCTTCCAGAGTGTGCCTCGCAGGGCTGTGAGGCCAGGGCCGGTGTCCACGGCGGCCGGTAGTTCAGTGAGCAGCTGCGGCCTCCGTGGGTCTCAGTGCTGCAGCCACGGTGCCCGGTGGGGTCTGTGGCGTGACCATGGCCGGTAGGAGGGGAGGGCAGACTCTGCTTTCCGTGTTGGCTACAGCAGGACCAGAACCAGGACCAGGCAGGTCTCTCGCCTGTCCTTAGTGTGCTCAGCTCACATGGTCAAGTTGGCGTCAGCTAAATGCTACCGCTCTGCTGGGAGAGGGTTATCGAGGCCCGTTCCTCTTCCCAGTCCGGCCACCTGGGCAGCAAGAGGGGCGCATGGTCCCCAGGCCCGTGACCTCCCACACGCCTCCCCTCCTCCTCCCAGCACTTCGCCACCGACCCAGTGGCCGCGTCCATCATGAAGATCCACACGTTCAACAAGGACCGCGACAGGGTGAAGCTGGGTGTGGACACCATTGCCAAGTGAGTGTCGGCCCCTGCCGACCCCACGCAGACCCTTCCCCCTCCCATCCTGACCTGCCAAGGCGGCCCGAAGGGAGCATGGGCTGGGGGTGAGGCCAGAGCCGCCCTGAGCCCTCGGGGACAGGGTTGGGCCTCCTGGGTCTCAGATTACATTGTCTACAAAGTGAAGGGGTTTGAGGAATCGGGAACCCGAGGACTGTGCAGAGCAGGCAGGGTACCCCCGCCAGGGGGGCTCTATGGGCATCTGCAGAGTGACTGCCATTCCCACGGTATCCCCTGTCCCCCATGCCGTGGGTCCCTGGGCTGTTTCTTCGCTCTGACCACAGGCTGAGCCAGGCTCTCGGATGCCGTCCCCTGGGGCTGGGAGGTAGAGCAGGCCGGGCGGGCGGCCCACCTGGGCTCGGGTCCTGTTCACCAACCCCCTCCACCCCCAGGTACCTGGACAACATCCACCTGCATCCGGAGGAGGAGAAGTACCGGAAGATCAAGCTACAGAACAAGGTGTTCCAGGTGGGCGCTGCCTTCCAGGGAGTCGGCCTGGCGTGGCCACCACGGCCAGGCTGCACGGCGCAGGACCCCACTGGTGGTAGGGGCCGCCGGCCTGCAGGCAGCGGGTGTGGCCTGCTCAGGGCAGGGCCAGGGCAGAGCTCGCAGAGCGAGGGCTTTGTGCCGCAGAGTTACCCCAAGTCCGTGGGTCGTCTGCCTTCTCCCCAGCCCAGCACACCGACTCCTCCGGTTGCAGTTGCTGGGGGCACGTCCGCACGGGCAGGTCTTCCACGCGGCGGCTCGCGTCACCCTGGCCTGTGCCAGCTGCCGCAGGCGTCTTGCACTGGCGGCCAGGACCTGCCTCCCCTTCCTACCTTCGAGAGCCTCTGGCCTCGCTGTCCACACCAGGTTGTGGAGCCCAGGGCGCCTCGACCTCTGAGCAGCTGTCACAGTGCCCTGCTCCGAGGCAGACCCCGGGCCCGGTCCCTTCAGGGTGGAGGGCCGTAGAGCCGTGTCGCTGTCGTGACCTCCAGCTCCCCACTAGGAGCGCATTAACTGCCTGGAAGGCACCCATGAGTTTTTCGAGGCCATCGGGTTCCAGAAGGTGATGCTCCCAGCTGCCGACAAGGGTAAGAGGGGACAGGCCTGGCCGCGGGGGCCGTGGGTGGGTCCAGCATGAGTCCGGCTAGCAGCATGGCCACTGCTTCTGCCCCGCCCCGTCTGCAGACGGCCCCGAGGAGTTCTACGTGCTGAGCGAGGCGGCACTGGCCCAGCCCCAGAGCCTGGAGAGGCACCGGGAGCAGCTGCTGGCCGCCGAGCCCGTACGCGCCACGCTGCACCGGCAGCGCCGTGTCTTCCGCCCGTCGCCCCTGGCCTTGCAGTTCGACCTGCCCGGGGACTTCTTCAACCTGACGGCAGAGGAGATCAAGCGGGAGCAGAGGCTCAGGTGGGCGGGGCGCCCGCAGGCGGAATGCGGGGGACGCGGGGGCCAGCGGCTGAGCCTCCTGTGTGCCCAGGTCCGACGCGGTGGAGCGGCTGAGCGTGCTGAGGACCAAGGCCATGCGGGAGAAGGAGGAGCAGCGGGAGCTGCACAAGTACACCTACACGCTGCTGCGTGTGCGCCTGCCCGACGGCTGCCTGCTGCAGGGTGGGCACCGCCAGCCCGGCCCCCGGCCCGGGGCGGGCGGCTGGGCAGGGGCCCCGGTGTCCCGGCCCTGCTCTGACTGTCCCGCTCCCCAGGGACCTTCTACGCCCGGGAGCGGATGGCTGCGGTCTACGCGTTCGTCCGTGAGGCCTTGCAGAGCGACTGGCTGCCCTTCGAGCTGCTGGCCTTGGGAGGGCAGAGGCTGTCGGAGGATGAGAACCTGGCCTTGAACGAGTGTGGGCTGGTGAGTGACAGCGTCCGCGGCAGCTCCTCTTCCTCCCGGATGCCCTGTGGCTTCTCCTCCGGTCCGCAGGGGCCAGAGGGAGGTGTCCTGTGGCAGGGGCCGCGCTCATGAGTGGGACCTGGGTGGAGCCCGGCTGTGGATCCCTCCTTTCCATTTAGTGGCAGCATGGTCATCGAGTTCGTGACTCCTCTGTGCTTCAGTTTCCCACCGTAACGTTGGGGGGCGGTGTCAGCTGTTGTGCTGGGTCCCCAGAGCCCTCTAAGGGACAGAACCAAGCAGCCAGGCAGACGTGCAGGGGCTCGTAGGGGGGAGCAGGAGGGTGTCCCCGGCCCAGGTTGCCCTCAGAGGGGCCCGGAGCCCATTGTAGGAGTAGCTGGCTGCCCGGCTGTGTCCTCCCGCTGTGCTGCCGCACAGAGAAGAGGTGACGACCCGCCGGCCCCTCGGCAGGTGCCCTCGGCCCTCCTGACCTTCTCGTGGGACGCGGCCGTGCTAGAGGACGTCAGGGCTGCGGGGGCCAAGCCCGACTCATCCATCCTGAAGCCCGAGCTGCTGTTGGCCATCGAGAAGCTCTCGTGAAATAAAAGCAGGGTTGGCTGCAGCCCCATGTTCTGTCTCAAGCCTGCCTGTCCCTGTCCCCACAGTCCCTCCAGCCATCTCTGGAAACACGTGCCCTGAGCCAGGGCATAGGAGGGGAGCAGGCTGGCCGGGGAGCACCATGCAGGGGGAGGGTGCTGAGATGCCCAAGACCCTTGAGGAGGGCCTGGGGCGGCCTGACAGCCGAGCCCCCCCGACGCCAGAGCCCCCAGGCGTCTCCCTGGCAGGAGAGCGGGTCTGCAGCACAGCCCGGCTCCCATGCGGAGGGCACTGCGGCTGCCACGGGGGATGCTGGTGACACCTGTAACTACTAAATTATGAAACCGAATAAATAGGATGTTTGGATATAGCTTCCTGGTGCCTCATTCCAACCGCGTGGCCCAAGGCAGAGCCAGCGGCTGCCAGCTGAGTGGCACCTGGGGCCTGGGCTGGCTCCTACTCAGTTGGGGCCAGGTCTGGCCACCCAGCCCCGCCAGGGGAGCCACCTCTTCTCAGGGAGGAGTCCCTGGGACGAGGCAGGGGCTGTGCTGAGCCCACAGGCCTGGCTTGCTGTGACCGCAGAACAGTGTTCCCCAAAGATGTCCATGTCCTATTCCTGGAACCTGTAGCTGTTACTTGTGGCAAAAGGAGCTCTGCAGATGTGATAAAGGATTTTAAGACAGGAGGTCACCCTGGACGGCCCAGGGGCCCAGAGTCAGCACAGGGTCCTCCCACGAGGGGGCGGGAGGGTCGGAGGTAGACAGACTGGAAGACGCTGCGCTGCTGGCTCTGCAGGGGGAGGAAGGGCCCCGAGCTGAGGGACCCAGGCGGCCGCTAGGAAGGGTGGGAGATGGTTCTCCCGTGGAGCCCAGGAGGGACCGGCCCTGCCACGCCTTAATGTCAGCCCATGAGGGCCGTGTCAGACTTCTGACCTCCAGAGCCGTGAGATGACAAATACGTTGCTTTAAGCTGCCGAGCTGGTTTGGTACAGCAGCTGCAGGATGCACACAGGGAGATGCGCCAGGGTCCCACAGCTGACTGGTAGGAGAGGGCTCTGTAGCTGGGGTGGTGGTGCCCGGGCCTGGGCTCTTGTTGGTCCCTGGATGGGCCCCTCACCCCAGGCTGGCCCCCCGTAGCTGGTCTTCCTGAGGACACCTGCGTCTCCTCCCTCTAGACTGTCCCCAGACAGGGCACCTGAGTGACAGACTCAAAGCTTTGAGGCCACAACTGTGATTTTTTTTGAGACAGAGTCCTGCTCTGTCCCCCAGGCTGGAGTGCAGTGGCGCAATCGTAGCTCACTGCAGCCTACAACTCCTGGGCTCAAGCCATCCTCCTGCCTCAGCCTCCCATATAGCTGGGGCTACAGGTGGGCACCACCACGTCCCCCAGTGTGACTTAAAGACTATTCTCCTCTTACAGAGGATTCAGCCGGGAACCTTTTCATCACACTTGGGCCACCAGCAGCTGCCTGTTTCCCTGCCAGGTCACCCCAACCTGTTCGCTGCCCTATCTCGGGCCCCAGCACTGCTCTGGGAGGCGGTGGGTGCTCAGCTTGAGAATAGAGGCCCCTCACTCTGGTCCCTCCCATGTCCCCTGTGTGCCCCCAATTGTCACTGGGACCTGAGTTATCAGTTGTCCAGTAAAACTAGTCTGAGGGACCGCACAGGGGTGTGGTTTCTGCTTCAGACATGTTCCTGTCCTGCTTCCCGGCAGGAAGACTTGGCCCAGGTCACACGTGTCCCTGACCAGTGTGGATGGGTGAGGCCGCCTGGCCAGGCCCTGTCGCCGTGCCACCACGGCGTTTGCAGCCCCACCTAATGTGGCTGGGGAGGAGGCGGCTCCGCCTCGCCGTGTCCAGTCAACACTGAAGTGCTCTGCACGGGCACAGCCAGCTCCTGCCCCTGTAGCAGTGGGGACAGAGACACCTCGACCCTGGGGCGGGGAGGGCGTCACCTCCTCAAGACCCAGCACTCTTGGGACCCGAGACATGCCTGATCTCGTTGAGGCGCATGACCCAGCAGGTCTCCAGGAACACACTGTCCTCGCCCACCCGAGGGTGGGAGTGGCTGACGTGTGCCGGGAGCTTCACAGACGACGGCGCTGCCCGTGGGGCGTGAAGCCTGACGGGAGGCGCCAGGTCCAACGTGGGGCTGGACTGCAGGCGAACGCACATGGCTCAGAGACGACAGGATGCGGCGTCAGGGCTAGACAGTAAGTTTATACACTCCCATGCTGCGCCCAGGCGCCCGCGTCACCACAGATGGCGGCCACGCTGGTGTTTCAATTCATTTACAAGCATTGGGTCCCAGCCTGTCCCTGAGCCTGGGGGTGCGGCAGGCTTCCCCGTACAGGCCATCCCGTCTCAGTAATGCTTACAAAGGGCAGATTAATATGCAGCTTTTGAGGACATTTTTACAAATACCAAGAAGAACCCATCAAGCATCCTATAGAAACTTTCCGAACCCCCGGGGAGGCCCGTGAAGCAGGACAAAGTGCTCTTTACACAGGAGTCAGGTCTGGTCACGAGTCTGGCCTGCGTCCCAGGACACCCCGACCATGCTGTACACACACACGCCGGCCTGGCGGGCGCCCTCAGGAGGCGCTGAGCGGGCTCGCGGGCAGGGGGCTCTCGCTGGCGTCCATTCCCACAGCAGCCCCGGCTCCAGAAGCGGTTCCGCACGAGGCCTGGACCTCTGGGGGCAAGAGGGAGGGGTCTCGCACTGGCCGTGCCCAGGCTCCCAGGCGAGGAGCCCCCATCCTGCTGCCAACAGGGCCCTGAGACAGCCCCGGGAGCCCGTTGGGGCAGGACCCTGATTGATCCCTCGGTGGGAGGAGGGGCAGGCTCAGGCTGCCAGGCCCCAGCTGGAGAGCTCCGGCCGACATGCCCCCACCCTACCTCAGAGCAGGGGGGATCTGGGCCCTTCCACCGCGCTCACTCCCCGCACGCCCGCCCCGGGGCCTGCGCACTTCCCTCAGCATCTCAGCGAGGCCCTCCCCGATCCCCAGGGCACTGTGGCCACAGCAGCCAGTGCCGGCCCTGTCATTGTTACTGCCCCTGCATGGTGGTCCTCACGTCCACAACAGGGCCTTCCTCGATGCCACTGAGGGACCAACGGCAGCCCGGCCTCTGCCTCGCTGAGGTTTTAGCTACACGTCCGTCTCACACCGGGGCACTTCCTACTGTCACTCCTCAGCACCCTGGCCCTCCAGGGAGGGAGGAGGCTCCCAGGGCAAAGTTGAGGAAACTGAGGCAGTTCCAAGACTGAGGGGCGCACACCTTGGGCTCCCAGAGCCACAGAGGCAGCTGCCCTGTTCTCCCTAGAGAAGCCTGCGCAGAGGCTGTGCCCGCAGTGGTGCCCAGACACCCTCCCCCGACAGGGCCCGGGCTGGAACCCGCTGCCCAGACGCAGGTAACCTGCCCGCTTTGGCCCTCTTTGGGCTTCAGCTCAACCCTGTGCTGCCTACAGAGCGAGGGGCAGGCACTGTCCTGAAGCCCAGGTGGGGGAGCCCTCTTACCTCCAGCATCCAGGACATCCATGATCACACAGTCACCCTCCTCATCCTCCTCCTCCTCCGTGTCCGCCTGGAAGCCGTCCATGTCCTCAGCACCGACCTAGGCAGACAGGGCGCACGGCTGTTGGCAGAGCAGGAGATGTCCACGCTGGCGCCCTGGGGGCGGCCGTGTCCCTGGGGCCTTTGAGGGGGTGGCCCCCCCCCGACTCCCCACACACGGGGGGGAGCTCCCAACATCCTGGACCCAACTGGGCAACCAACCGTCCCGACGCAAGAAGTTTGTCTGAGAGTCTACGACCAGAGGAAAACTTCGCAGTTCTCTGAAATGAATTAAAGGCAGATCTCTAAAAACCACCACCACCACCACATACTTCAGCACAAGAGTAGAGTCTGAGCTGCTTGACGCTGTTTCGGTCGACGACGGACCACATTACACAATGGTGGCCCCATGAGATAGTGACACCGTCTCTGGGCTGTGCCTCCGCTGTGTTTAGGGACACAAATACTCACCACCGTGTTGCAGCTGCCCACGGTACACAGCACGGAAACCTGGTGCACAGGTGCACAGCCAGGAGCACCAGGCTGTGCTAGACGGCCCGGGCGCCTGGCAGGCGCTACCGTCTGGGTTTGCCTACGTGCACCCTGACGTTCACACAGCGACACGCTGCTCTGAGCAGCCCTGTCGTTAAGCAATGCCTGTCTGTAACTGGTGAATTACTTTTAAATCCAAAAGCAATTCTGGGTTTCTGGTTTCATTTGACAGAGCAATTGATAAACATACATCCTTCTCTGAATTTATTTTTGTAAAGAAACAGCTGAGAACAGGAGTTTCAGCAGTTTGCGCATTGCCCGCCTCCGCCCGAGCTGTCTCTTCAGTGGAGCTCTGCTCAGACCAACCAGCTCTGCCGGCGAGAACCCCACCAGGCAGCTGGGCAGGGGGCCCTGCAGGGGTGGGGCGGGGCAGGCCTCTGCCAGGGTCTGAATTTTCAGTGACATCGGTGAGCTGCTTTTATCACAGAAAAACGCATCAAGGGGGCCGGGCACGGTGGCTCACACCTGTAATCCTGGCACTCTGCGAGGCAGAGGAAGGTGGCTCGCTCAAGGTCAGGAGTTCGAAACCAGCCTGAGCAAGAGCGAGACCCTGTCTCTACTAAAAATAGAAAAATTAATTGGCTAACTAAATATATATATAGAAAAAATTAGCCGGGCATGGTGGCGCATGCCTGTAGTCCCAGCCACTTGGGAGGCTGAGGCAGGAGGATTGCTTGAGCCCAGGAGTTTGAGGTTGCTGTGAGCTAGGCTGATGCCACGGCACTCACTCTAGCCTGGGCAACAGAGTAAGACTCTGTCTCAAAAAAAAAAAAAAAAAAAAAAAATGCATCAAGGGGTGAGTGCACGCCTCCCCACACATCCTCACGCTCTCTGTGAGCGAGTGAGAAAACCATCCCAATAGAAGGAGACGCACTTACTTCAACAGGGGGGCTACTTTTCAAAACTTTTGGAATTCTTCGACAAAAATCTCCATTCGCCTAGAAAAGCCACAGCAGTGCAGTGACCCGGTGTCCTGGCCTGGCATTTAAGAGCACAGCAGCCCTGTCAATTCCGGGGGAGGGGGCTCCACTCCTGGGCCCGCCACTGTGAGGACGCTAAGGGCCATTTCAAAGAACTGTAAGAGCCCTCTAGACTCTGCTCACGACAGCCACTTGGACCTGGAGGTGTCTGCCTGGGAAAGCCACAGAAAAGGAACACACCCTTTTCTTCAGAGCCGGCCCCTCTGTACGGGACATGCAAGCATCTGACGCACTAGGTTTTCTTTGGATCCGAAACCTTCCAGAGCGATCGCCATCCTTCGCCCTCCCAGCACGAGACGGGCTTTAAAACGGGACGCCAAGCCCTGCGGTGCTCAGAGCGCGGCAGCTTGTGTTGGCGGGAGAGCTGCCATCTGGCTGCCGCCACCGCACGTGCTAAATGCAGACAGAGGCGAGACTCCGGAGAACAGCAGTTAGGACATGTTTAGCAACCGTGGGCACGGAGGACGGTTCTTTCCCTGTCGCTTTGATATCACGGAATGTGTTTTGCTGGAGAGGACAAACAGATCCAGGATGCCTGTGAACACCGATTCTGAGCACTAAATGAAAAGACTATGAAGTTCTCAAAAACGAAAAAACCCCCAACCTATGGCCAGGCGTGGTTGCTCATGCCTGTAATCCTAGCACTCTGGAAGGCTGAGGCAGGAGGATCGCTTGAGCCCAGGAGTTTGAGGTTGCTGTGAGCTAGGCTGACGCCACGGCACTCTAGCCTGGGCAACAGAGCTAGACTCTGCCCCCCGCCCCTCCCCCCCAAAAAAGGAAAGAAAAAAAGCCCAAACTAATCAAAAACATGTGCACGCAACCCCTCCACAGTTTAGCAGCAGCTATCCAGCTATGCCTCAGCTCCCTCCTGTGCAGCCTGAGTCCTCCCACATGCGTGGCACAGGGAGCAGAGGCCACAGGTCATGGGCGTTGGCAGGTGAGCCCGGGCTTTCCCGGACACCAACTCTCTGGCCCCCCCTAGTCTAACCAGGAGCATCTTCTCTCTCCTGGAGGTCAGGTAACCCGAGGTGCCTCCCGCACACCAGATGCAGCAATTCGCCCGCGGTGTTTGGTGTAATCATTGTTTCCTGTGGACAGAAATGCGGGGCACATACAGTCATGAGGACAGCCGTGAGGGATAAGAGTAACAGCAGTGCTCAGGGACATAGCTGTGCTCCTAACGCAGGAGGACCAAGGGATGAGGCACTGTGCCCCATGCCAGGGAGACAGGGAGCCGCCGGTCAGACAAGGTGGGAGGGGGCGGGAGACGCCATCCAGGGCCTGGGCTGCTGGGGGCGGAGGCGGCAAGGAGAGCCTGACAGAAAATCCGAGGCGCACAGGGGTTCCTCAGGAGGGTGACAGGGTCAACGGCCATGCGCACTGCTCAGATAGTGACACCAACAAAGGGGCCCTGCCAGCCCCAGTCACCTTCCAACTCCCTCTGCTTGTCTCAGCCAATGAGGCCACACTCGGGTTCCTTCTGAGACTGTCTGGGTAACAGCGATAATGACAATGACACAGTCCTACTGCTCAAATGGGCTTGAGAAGATAACGGGTCTACGGAAACGCGTCATTTTGGGGAAGTGTTTGTGGGCCGATCCCGTGGCTGCCAGACCAGCCGAGCCACGTCCACAGGCGTCAGGGCAGCTGGGCACCCCCGTGCCAAGCTGTGTAGGGACAGGGGCTCTGGGGAGCGGCAGGAGCAGCTGCGTCAACGACAGCCCAGGATGTCCCCATGTTCCCTCTTGCTGTGACAGCTCAGGGAGGTCTGTGATGCGTCAAAGACCACATGTGTCTGCTGGCAGCAGGGAGATGGCTAGACATCGTCCCAGGAGTAATTTTTCTCTTCTCCCTTTCCTTAACGACCCCATTTAACACAGCCACACGCTCCCCGGGACACATCCCCTCTAGAGAGGGCAGTGTGACTGAGTCAGGGGACACTGGCTCTTGTGCCGCCTTCATCCTGTCCTCTACGGTCCAGTCTCAGAAAACCTGTAACCCCGATTGTCGATTAAAGATGGCGGACGAGTAAAGCCGCCAGCCAGAGTGTCTCCACAAAAAAGACAGATTTTAGAAGAAAGCGGCAGAAATAAGCAAGCAGACAAGCAGACATCGGACGAGGGTCAGAAGGAGGGATACCTGAGACCACGAGAGACTCCACG
>CAUYRT010049729.1:0-71905 GCA_963574885.1 Lepilemur ruficaudatus
AATTTGATAGTGAGTACATGTGGTGCTTGTCTTTCCATTCTTGAAATACTTCACTTAGTAGAATGGACTCCAGCTCTATCCAGGATAACACAAGAGGTGCTAGATCACCATTGTTTTCTGTGGCTGAGTAGAACTCTATGGTATACATATACCACATTTTATTAATCCACTCATGTACTGATGGGCACTTGGGTTGTTTCCACATCTTTGCAATTGTGAATTGTGCTGCTATAAACATTCTAATGCAGATGTCTTTTACAGAATGTCTTATATTTGCTACTGCCTCCCATTAAAAAACCTAGAACTAGAGAATTTGTTAATTTCTGACCATTGTTTTCTTATATCTATAGAAAAGGTTGATAGTAGGTTTCCTTTGAAGGGAGTAAAGAATGCAGTTATATACTTTACTAGGAAGTATTCCAGCATGAGATAGAAAATGTATAGTCTTGTGAAAGTGTTGACCTAGGGAGGGGAACAAATTCTTTAGGTGGGCCTGCAGTTTGGAGAACAGACACTTGATTGAGAGTATTCTCCTTAGAGGAGATAAACTGTCCTACACTTAGACAGAAAGTGGCTTTATGAGTGGGCTAAAGAGCAGCCTGAAAGAGACTTCACGAAAACGGCTCTGGAGTGGGGATGCCTGAGAGGAGCCACTCACAATAGTAGTAGTGAGTTCTTCTCCATATTGTGCTTTTCTTCTATTAACCATGGAGAGTTTCCTTAAAGACTTAAAGGCTAGGTTCTCTGTGAACAAAAAAAAAAAAAGTGAGGAACTTACTTCATACTTAGAATAAATTTGGGAAAACCGTATCCTTTCCTCTGAAGTTGAAGGCAAGGCAGCTTTGCTTGGCTGAATGCTACCTCAGGGGAGCTAGCCACGGGGTAGAAAAAGCAGGTAGCATGGCCATGAGGCCAGACACAGATCCCAAGGGATTCATACCGGACATGGAGGCCACACCTTGAAGACTAGATACCCAAGGCACGCTTGATAGCTTAATGAAATAGCTGAGGTCACTTTGAGAAGAACAAATTTCTGATAATCCTTCTGGTAAAGTCCCAAGCCATTAAAAGGAAAGGTAGTTTTATTTTTTAGTAACAGATTATTGAATTCTGGGCATTGTACTATATCAGGAAGGCACTGTGATTTACATTATAAGTAGTGTTGAGATGTGATCTGTGATGAACTGAATAGTCCCACAGCTCAGCCTCAAAGGAGGGCATGAGCTAGTGTGAAAAGGCCAACATCAAAAGATAAATATATGTCTGTATTCTTTCTACAAAATCACTAACTTATTCTCATGTAGATACCATCATTTTAGGTACTGCCATTTTCTTTCTTTCCTTTTTTGTCATTTTTCCTCTAATGGTTTTTTCATGATGGCTTCTTTTTCACTTTATCTTGAGTTGATATAACATAATTGCCACAGAGTAAAATTATTTTCTCTAAAATAAAAAAGGCAGAACCCAAGGAACAAAGATGCCATTTTTATTCATTATCTAAATATAATGATATAAAGATACTATAGGAAATTTGTTTATCTCCTAAAAAAGCTTTTCATTTGTGTTATTAAAATTTTATATCGATCTGTTAATTGATCTGTTAAGGCTTTCCATAATGTTTTATGTATTTGTGGGGCTTTTTTCCTGTATATGCAAACATTGTGCAATTATGAGGTCCATGTAAAATACATTTAAAAAAGAGACCATTTAAGATAGTATGCAGTAATTCAGAATAAAATAGCCTTATATTTCTGAAAACACACAGAGCTATTCACTATTCAATTCAACAATGGAATTTACCACTTTATGGCTCATTTATTTATCCCGACTCTCAGGCAAATCAGAAGAATGTATACCTCTGCACATCTAGAAATAACCGAACTGTCACGCCGCCCCTCTGAGTGCAAACAGCTGATCATTGTTTACCACACAATCATGCTCAACTATAATTGTTTCCCTCATTTTCTTGACAATTTCCTTCTGCCTCTTTATCCTTGGCATTTATCAAAAACATTTCTTCTGAAGGATGAGAGATTTCTTTATTTTATAAAAATGAAAGTATCTTTAGTTTTGGCATGTGCATAAGCCAAGTGTTTTTCACAATGCCATATTGTCAGGACAAATGTTTTGCAGCTCCTCCTATTGTTAAAGATTGGCCAGGGTGGGGCCTACTGACATTCTTTTGTGTAAAGAACCTCCCCTCTGTAATACAAGAACAAACAGTTTTGATGCAATGTTTTGCCAGACAAAAGTGGAGCGAATTATGAAACTAATTTATTCTTCCCTTAAATACTGGTTTGCTGTCCCAGAAAGATGATCAAAAAATGTGAACACCCACCCCCATCGTATAATATCTTCAAAGCCCTAGTCAATAGTAGAAAACTGTTTACGAGGTATATGATAGCTAATAACAATAAGCTGTATAAAGAATCTGGTATTTACATAGATTCTAAAAAAAAAAATACAATGAATCTCTGGTTACTTATCATTTTTATTTTTGGCTAAACTGGTCCATTCTCCCCTTGAAACCAAGTAATTTCTATAATACTTCCTAATATTTTCTCTACCATAAAAGATTACACACTGTAGAGAGAAATTTCACTCATATTTATTAACTTCTATAAAAATATCTTAATTCATTTTTTCTCTTTTTTTTAATGAAACTTGGACTTCAAATCTGGTGGGATACTTTAGAATTAGGTGAATGAAGAAAGTGCTGTCTCATGTCTAAGGGGGTCTGTCAGAGCTAGATAGTAGATAAGAAACAGTGCACTTCCTCCACTGATGATCTTGAGTTAAATACAAAGAGTACTTTTCCAAGAGCTAGCAAAATAGTATAATTTGGCACTTTTATTACATTACCATAGAATTGCAATTTAGTATGTGACTAGAGAACAAGTTTGTGTGTGTGTATGTGGGTGATATACACAAAATCCATGAATTGGTAATCATTTTTTCACTACAGCTTATAGAAAACTTACATGAGAGACACAGAAATGAAAGTAGAAATGTCTTGGTATATTTGTTCTTAAAATTTAGCCTAATGTTTTGTGAATGAAAATCAAAAATAAATGCCTACATTTCTTTTCCCCACATTTTTCTCCCTAGGAAATATACAACCTCTTCTAGGAGAGTTCAAAACCAATGAAAAAAGAAAGCAAACCCCATTTAATATTTATTTTTAGCTAGGACTTGGCAAAACCAGATGCCAGAAGTAGTTCTACAGTTCTGAATACTAAATATTCAACAGATGGCTCTCCTTAGATTTCATCCAATCTGGATATGCCCCAACAGGAAACAAAGATGGTCTTCAGGCTGTCCCTTTTATATTAAAATATACTTCCCACATGTACTATGAATAGGAAGGTAAGAATTACAAACTGTTCTATAAAACAATGAGAGTTAAGGGACTATAGCAATATTCTTTATGCAAATAAATATCACCCCAAACAATAGTTTCACTTGCAAATGGCTAGTTTGCACATCCATTTGCAAGTGAAATATCCAGAGAATAAAAGTTGGAAAAAAAATTCAAAAGATATTTTTTAATTTCTACTTCTAGCAATTTCTGGTTGACAACTCTCAATTATATAGTACCTCTACAATTTAAAAATTTAAATCTAGGCCCCCATCCCTACTTCCACCTCTCAAATGAAGCTACTCTGGTTAGACAATAAAGCCTCAGAAATCTGGCAATTTCCACAGCATTAGGATTCTTCCACTGTAAGACTGAAGATGAATTACAATGAGGCTCAAAGAACGGTCATAAATTAGCTAACCCAAATACTAGACATTTCATATTGTATAGAAGTATAGCATATGTTGGCTGTTTTCTTTTCATTATAACCACAAAAATTTGTGGATGGTATTTAAGTAAGTTGAATAAAGTAGTTATGTTCAAATAGTCAAGTAACATCAATTAAAGAACTTGTAAGTAATGTAGCAAATGGTTAATAAATGACGACTATTATTCTTGATTTATTGTTAGTTGTAATCAATTGGGCATCATATAAACTTGTCTAATGGACACCGTATGCAAATTTTGTATTTTTACCACTTCAGAATTTTAGCCAGTGTGAGACAGCAAAAATAAAACTGAACTAAAAGGGGTTGTTCTAATTGCATTTTTAAAAATATTTTTCTTTCTGACCTTGGAACTATCACCAATTTTTTTTTAATTCTCAATCTTTTCATATATAAAACTGTCCTTCCTATTCAGAGAGTTGTTCTCAGAATTACGTGATATCATGTATAGGAAAATACTTTATATATTAGGTATCAATATTCCCCTCAACTGAAGTAAACATTGTTTCTAATTTCAAAATATCAAGGAGTTCAAATGTTTTTTTACATGGCTTGCCTCAGGGGTATACATGTACCCATCACACAAATGGTGTTCATTGTACCCATGAGGTAGGTTTTTGTAAACATTCTTTTTACTTATAATTTTCTTACGACACACATTTTTATCAACTCATTCAAGAACTATTAATTAAACATTTATTGTGCCTGGCACTGTTCTAAGTGTTGGGGATATGATGACGGACAAAATTAATATGCCTTTTGCCCTCACAAAGCTTATAATCCATGAAGACTACAATTCATGGCAGATAAAGATAGAAAAATAGGAAATTATAAAGCAGTAAGAGTTTAGATGGTGAAGTACGTATTTTAGGAGCAGTTCGCTATGTCTTGGGATTCAAGAAAGGCTGAGAAAAAGAAATGGCGGCTAATTTGAAATTGAAAAGATGAGGTTTATGAAAGCAGAACTGAAATGGGGGAGTACACCACCAACAGAGAGAACCACTGTGCTTGAGGAACTGAACCCCCGCATGGCACGTTCTATAGTGTGCAGAGAAAGGAATGAGGAACGGTGAGGCATAAGCAGGAGACCATTGAAACAGAGCTCTACAGTCACATTAAAAAGTCTGCACTTTGTTTTATGAGCAATGGATTTTTTTTTTAGACAACTTTATTGAAGCATAATTTACATACCATGCCATTACTCCATTTTAAGTGTACAATTAAATGATTATTATTAGTGAATTTACCAAGTTGTACAGCTAATCCCATAAATCAGTTTTAGAAGATTTCCTTCCCCCTACTGAGACCCCTAATTCCCTTCCCCAACTACATTTCAAGTATGTCCCTCCCCTCCACCATGCTCACCACATTCCTCAGATGTGGGTCTACCTCCTCAGCCCCCGAATGAGCAATGGATTTTAAGCAGGTAAGTGATATGTTAGATTTTTTAAAGTCCTTCTCAGAGCAATCACAGGTAATGGGTTAAGCAGGTCAGAATGGAGACAGCAACAATGTTGAGGAGACTGTGGCAAGAATTACCGTGAGAGATGATGACGGTACATACTCGAGAAAAAGACAGAAAGCATGGCAATGAGAATGGATAAAAGTAATAAATATAATGGATGCTTTGATGGGGTAGAATTTTTTAAATTGCCATTTTATTAGCTTGTGAATAGGAATAGGCATAAGAGAATCGGAAGAATTGGTTATGAGTCAAAGGGACAACTGACTCTGAGCTATCTGTCTTAGACTTTCAGGTGGTTGGTGTTGACATTCATTGCACTAGAGAAGACAAGAGAAAATATGGGTATCTAAAAGATTGTGTGTTCAGATTTCAACAGCTTAAGTTTAAGATGCTTATAGCACTTCAACAGGAAACAGGATAGAAATCTGGAATGGTGATACAGACTTGGAAAGCACACAGTGGAAGTTAGTCATGGGAGTTTGATGTTACATTGAAAATACAGGAAGCAGAGGAGGAAGGTGTTAAGGACATCACTATGAATTATACCAACACGTAAAGAAAGGACAGAGTCCACAAAAATGACTGAGACAGAATGTTCTGACATATAGGTATATAATGGGGAAAGTGCAATGCTATAAAACCCAAGATATGAGGAAATGTCCAATAACATCAAATGCTAGGAAAAGGTCAAGGAAAATCGGAATTGAGAAAGGTCCTTAGGAAGAGGGCAAGAGTGAAATTTTAGGTGGAGAAGGAACATTGAACTCAGAGGTGAGGAAATAAAGTTAGGAGCATAAATATCTTCAAACGAAGCCTGGCTGTGAAGGTGAAGAAAAGTTTAGCGTCAGTATCTGGAGGAATACTTGGGATTGAAAGAAGTTGTGTGTGCGTGTGTGTAAACGGGAAAATCCTTAACATGCTTAAATCCTAATTTGTGAAGTGAGGAGAATGAGAAGTTAATGAGAGAACGTTTCTTAAGCAGGCACAAAGGGTTAAAAATTTTAGCAGATTAGAAAGATCTCAATTTAGAAAGGAATAGAACACCTCTTCAGTTGTGACAGAGAGAGAGATGGAAACAGAAACAGAGTATAAAAGATGAGTGCAGAAGCAAAAATCCTTGTAGATATGGTGTAAAGAATTTAAGAAAATTCTAATTCGATGGCTTCTATTTTCTTTGAAAGTCATCTGCTGAATTTATTGGTAGAAGGAGTTAGTTTGCAAGTAGAGAAAAGTTGAAGAAGTTTCAAATAGCTTCCAAGAAGAAATGAAGAGAGAATTGCTGCCACACATAAAAGAATTCCTATGTATTAAGGATCTAGTTGAGATTGAAAGGGTGGAGAAAATAAATTTATAGCAAAATCAATCATTTTGTTTATTTGACTTTTGGCAGTGTACAGAATTCATGGTGTAGGAGTGAAGAAAGTAAACACTTGAATTGGTATAGGGTCCAGGTACAGACAAGCAGCTGTGACAGAGGGACAAAAGGGAAATAGATTTGAAACTGTACCCAAGAGTCTACTTGAACTGATGAACCAATAAATCTAAACGTGGCAGGGAGACAAGTGGCAACAGGAGAGGGCTGTCAGAGTGCAGTAAAGTACATGGGCACCAGACTTACCTAGACATCAGTTCAAAAGCCTCCTTTTCACTTATTAAATGTTTGACCTAGAATTTAAAGAGGTTAAATGGGTTTATCATCTTTAAATTTTATGATCTGAAAAATGAGGCTAATAATTTCTATCTAATATGGTGCTTGTTATTAAATGAGATAATATACATAATAAATGGGAACAGGGCCCCTGAAGTTTTGCAACACAGGGACTAACAGTTATGTGCTTGTCACATAATAAATACTGAACAAATGATAACCATCATCATTGCTACTGACAAAGTCAAAATTTTGTAGTTAAGAGAAAATGTTTAATAGAAAACAAATAACGGATATCTTCAAATGAAATTAATAAAGTTGAGTTAAGCTTTCCTGCTTACAAAAATATATGTTACTGTTCAAAGTAAATATGCTATCTCCTCAAAATAATAAACTTCCCTTGCTTTGGCACAAAGGTTTTTTTTTTTTTTAGAAGAATGTTAGCATTTTAATTGTGGTTGTTTTTAATTTTCTTCGAAAACATTTATTGTTTAAAATAGCATGAATTATAGAATAAAATATACTGATTTTAGTCAGTGGGGGTGGTAAGGGTATAAGAGTGATGACAACTCTAAAACTGTAATGTCTTATCTCTGAGAGAAAGGAAGAAGCACTAAAGCTCCATCCTCATCATTGGCAAACCCAAAAGGAATGAAGCGAGGGAAGAATTTCAGCTTGAACATGTTCTTGTAGGCTAAATTATAATCCTAACAATTGCAAAACCAATGTGTATTTTGGGAAAAAAAAAGCATTTGGCACTTTTCATTGCACTGTGGAAATGTAGCTGCAGAAGGCAAAGCTTGCTAGTTGGGAACAGAGTGCCTGGGTTGGAGGCCAGAATGTCAAATGTTGGAGAATAGCCCTCTTTTGGAAAAAGTTGTATAAAAAAGGAATATTAGTTTTTTGAGTTTTTTTGTTTGCTTGTTTGTTTTTTGCAGAACATAAGCAAGGTTGTCTCAACAACCATCTTCTAACAGTTGCAAAGGGAGCTTTTCCAGACCCGGACGACATTAAGGTAAAGAAGTCTTCTTTGACTGTCAAGGAATCACAAAAAATAGCTACATTGTGCCCAGTTTTCTCAGTTTGGATCATATCAACAATAACCAGGAGAGATTCCAGGTTTTGTGGGACCTAAAGACTATAAAATTTTAAAGTCCTCTTAAAGAAAATATACAAATATACAAGGTTCATATATGATACCTGGTGTTTAAAGGGACTCATACAAGTGAAAGAATTTGTAACTTAAACCTCATTAGCTTTAAAGTAAACCCCTGTCACCCTATCTGCTAGTTGTGAAGAACAGATGATCTGTATGACAGTTTCGGGAAAATAATTTATCTATAGAAACTTGTGAGTTAAAACTCAGGAATAAGGACGAGTTTGGCCCTTTGATTATCCACCTAGAATTAATTTTAACCAAAAAACAAAACAAAACATTTTAATGGCCCAGTTCTTAGGTAGGTTTTATGCAATCCTGTGCAAGTCATGCATGTAGCATAATTTGAGGAGACCTCAGAATGTCACCATCTCCAGATAATTCCCACTTATAGGAGTGACAGTGTATGCAATCTTACTATTAAAGGCTCAGTCCTAATTAGACATCATGTGTCCACTGGTGTCATGGAATCTCTGAGCCACAATACCCACTGTGGTGTATTCTCAGCCAATTAAGAACATAAATCTGTCTGTGGTTATGATCTAAATATCTGTTCACAGGAAATACAAGGGATAGAGTAACATGCTAAGTGTCACATAGATGCAATCAGCAAAATCTATCAAGAGAAAACTTTAAAGAACAATAACCAGACTCTTCAACAAATGAATGAAGAAGGAGAGAGAGGAGGAGGACAAGGAAAAACTTTTTTAGACCATAAGAGACAAGTGAAATAACCACACACAATATGTGGATTTTACATCCTCATTCTAACAAACCAACTGCCAAAAAAATGAAATAATTAAGGATACCTAATCACTAATTTTGATATTAGGGAATTACTGATTTTTAGTTGACTAATGGTACTGTGGTTATGTTTTCAAAGAAGATCTTATCTTTTAAAAATAGATTCTGATGTGTTTAGAGAGAAGAAGGTGTCAATAACAGAGTTAGTCCTTCGTGTTTTTCCTTTAGCTGCAAATGAAGTGTTGACCGCTCCAGGGCCATTCTCTCCCCTCCTCACCCTGGTGTCCCAAGAGGGCTGACATTTAAGGTCATGTGTCAATCTGGCCCAACTTTGCCCTCTGCCTTCCATTTGGCCTCAGCCAGTGAGAAGCACTATCAGGAAATGAATGGGCTGGAGAAGAGGTAAGCCAGGTATTTATTCCCCTGGCTTCCTCTGCCAGGCCAGATTTGGTAGTAGCTTTTGCTAGTGGCTCAGAAGCCAGGGCTCCTGCTGGGTGGCTCTCCCCTACCGCTACGGCACTCACGGAGCTACAAAACCACTTTTTTCACTTGCCCAGTCATGGCCAGTCATGGTGGCAGCTTCCCCAGGGTGCACCCATCCCAGCTGCATTCTCTTTCACCTTCTTACATTTTGAGTCACTCCATTGAAGGTTTTCAAATTACCTTGTTTGAGTGTTCCATCTGTTTCTTGCTAGAGCTCCTATCAAAACATCCCCCCCTATTATTTAGAAGCGACTCACGTAAAGTATGTCATATGGACCTAGTGACCAATGGTGACCTATGTGAAATATGTTGACCCTTTAACTAGAACTTATTAGAGTTTAACCATTTTATGGCACATGTCCTATTCTTGCTAAACAAAAAGAATTTAATAAGAAATTATAATCGACAGATACAGCTAGAATACATAGTTCATTCTGATGTATTTACCAAAGATCCCCTTTTGTAAAGTACTTAAGTATCTCTCTTCCAAAACAGTTCTCTATTTCTGGTCATCTCACATCCAGAGGAAAATCTTGGAAGTGGATTACTTGACTTCCTACTTCTAAAAACTCTAGTTATCAGTTACAAATATTTTATCTCACCATAAATTCAGCATGTTTCTAGCTGAGACTCATCCTTGCCTACTAGTAAGGCAAAATTTAGGAACCTAGATCAGTATCTCAAATGACTCAGCCTTAGGTTAGCCTTCTTGCTATTTCCTCTTTGGCCTTACAGCTCAGTCCTAGATGAATTGTTTTTATCTTATTTATGTGATCAACTGCCAATTAACCTCAATATTTGCTATCCTTTTCTCCTCAGTTTTTACTTTACTTTTTAAACCTGCCATGAAGCTACTAGCAGGTTATATAAAAGACTGCATATCCCAGTCTCCCTTGCAGCTAACTGTAGTCATACAACTACATGTTGTCCAACGGGATACAAGCAACAGTGATATATGTAACATCTAAGAATATCTTTAAAGGGAGGGGGAACTCTTCTCATGATATCCTCCTATCTACTGACTAGAAAATAGGCAATAAGGGTGAGAGTTCCCATCGCCATCTTGAATTAAAAATAGCTTTGAGAATAGAATAAAGAATTCCTGGTCCCTGCCAATAAGGGCAACCATATCTACTCTCAATGGACTCAACATGAGAGAAACTTCTGTCTTGCTGAGACTACTGTTATTTACCATTGTTGTTTAATCACAACTTAAACTATTAAAAAATAACACCTTAGACATATCCTGCAATAACTGGATTCATGTCATAATACTCTATGTTTAGTTTGCTGCTTTGATATTGTGTCAGATATATCAGTTTCTCAAAGACAGGATCTGCCTTGTATTAGCTTCATTTCAAGAAATGGGAGTCGGACTTTAAAACCCTAAGGTCAGCATATAGCTGACTGTGTGTCCATTTATACCTGTGTGTATTTGCTTGGAATCAGATCCTCTTTCTGCTCTAACAACGTTCTAGACATCTTTTTGCTAACTTTATTAATCACTCAAGACAGAGAGGAAATAGTTTTTAAACAATCACCTATAACTGCCCCCTCTCTGCACCATGATTTGCAACCCTGTTGTATGCAAATCCACACTCAGGCATCAGTGCATTTCCGGAACCAATGAAAAAGTAAGATTTCTACACGCTGGCCCATAAGCAGGGCTTTGTAAATAGCAGGCAGAAAGATTAAGACTCTAAGTAAAAGCCAAACATGGAGAGACTATTCCAATTATATTGTTACATATTTAGACATACATGTCATATATAAAATTCTAAATATACAAAATGCAGCATCTTATCAAAATGAATTTGTCATTTTTATAAGGGACATAGTGTGTGCACGTGTGCACATAAAACAATATAAATAGTTACAGCTTTCATTCAGAAAACTTTAAATTTCTGAAGTCTGAAATCCCACTGGGAGAATGTGTCTTCGAGGTAGACATGTAACCCTACCATTTTAATTAATTTCTATTTCAGCAGCTTTCAAGTACTTCAGTGGTTTTGGTAGCTGGATTCAGGGAGCATGAGGGGATTTCAATAGAAGACAAGGGAATTCTGAGTGTAGTGGGAAAAGGACAGTGGTTTCCTGAGCAGGTGGATTTCTATTATATGATCAAGTACTCTTGAATTTTATGATCAGCACCACACTGACAGGTACCAAAGAATATTTATCATTATAACTGTAATTTTATTCTTTTCCCCTTAGCAAACTATAAACACAAGGGCAAGCATTCAATATCTTTAAGATTATGACTTTACCTGGTTAAGGCTCAATAAACATTTGTTAAATGAGACATCGGGTCTGAAAATTATCCACCTGGACTCTTAGGCAGCTTTTAATGAGTTTCTTGTATATCCATTACCTTCATCTTATTTACTAAAAAGATCTGCATTAATTATCCCATTCGATCACAGGTCTCATATTAATACCTAATAAGATAAGCGTCCTTTTAATTATTATGAATTGCCAGTAGTTTTAGAACAGAAATGGTTTCATAGATAATTTCAGGGACACCATAAAAAGTACCCAAAATATTTGAAGTTATACGTTGTAAGAATATTTAGTAAAGCCTAATCACGTCTTTAGTAACACTAAGAATCTCATAGATGTTATATGCTCTTTAAAAACAAAAGAAAAAATATATATACATATATATTAATAATTCAATGAGACATAATCATAGGACAATTTAGGAAAGGAATTTATTTCCTATCTTCTCTGAGTTTTGGTTGTCTGTTGTGTAGAGATAAGAAGTTATAAAGATTAATTGAGATAACATTTACAAAATGCCCAGCACAAAGCCTCACACACAATAGTTTCAAAAAATAAAGGTTATGTGTTCTTACATTTATTGTGATTTATCTTACCTAATCTTTTACCTAATGTCACAAAATTATTATGAGGAAAAAAATGACATAATATTTTTAAAAGCTCTTTGTAAATTATAAATTACTATAAAGATATTAATGAGCATTTTTAGTAAAGTGACTATTACACTATTCCCAACATTTTAATATTTTCCATTTTATCACTAAACTTTTTTGTGGTGAATATTTCAAGAGCCCTTTTTGTTAAATTTTTTATATTACAATGCTTAAGACTTTAGTAAATAGTCTGAAAACCATGTATTATGCACTGAATTGTGTTCCATCAAAATTTCTTATGTTGAAGTCCTAACACTCAGTACTTCATAATGCAATCATATCTGGAGAAAGGTCTTCAAGGAGGTAATTAAGTTAAAATGAGGCTGCAGGGGAAGGTCCTAATCCAATCTGGCTGTGGTCTTTATAAGAAGAATAAGAAACAGAAAGCCTGAACAGACCAATAACAAAGATATTTATGTACTAATGAAGTAATTCCCAACAAAGAAAAGTCCAGGACCAGAGAAGTCTTCAGGGCTGAATTCTACCAAATATACAAAGAAAAATTAATACCAATCCTTCTTAAACTATGTCAGAGAACGTGGAAATAGAGGAAGTACTTCCAAACTGGATTCTTATCTCACACCATACATAAAAACCAATTCAAGATAGATTAAAACCCTAAATATGAGACCTGAAACCATAAAACCAATAGAAGAAAACATAGCAGAATAGTCCTCTGCCATTGACTTTGGCAATATTTTTTTTAATATCACACCAAGATTTCAGGCAATAAAAGTAAAAAAAAAAACAAAACACCACAAATAACATCATTTAAAAATGTGCAAAGGACCTGAATAGACATTTCTCCAAAGATGTAACAAAAATGGGCAACAGGTGTTTGAAAAGTTGCTTGACAGCACCAATCACCAATCATTAAAACACAGAGATACCACCTCACATGTGTTGTCTATTATCTAAAAGACAGCAGTCAAGTGCTAACAAGAGGTTGAAGGAAAGAAGACCCTTGTACACTGTTGGTGGAAATGTAAATTTGTGCAGCCATTTTGGAAAACAGTATGATGAATATTCAAAAAATTAAAAATAGAGCTACCATATGACCCAGCAATTCTTTTTACATATATACCCAAAAGAAATGAAATTACCACTTTGTAGAGACACCTGTGCTCCCATGTTCACCACAGCATTATTCACAATAGCAAACATATGGAAACAACCTAAGTGTCCATAGATAGACGAATGGGTAAAGAAATTATGAGAATATATATATATGTGTGTGTGTGTGTGTATTTAGCATATAAAAAGAATTTAGGATAATATGGATGAACCTGGAAGACAGTATGCTAAGTGAAATAAATCAGACACAGAAAAAAAAGTTGAATACATAGAAACAGAGTAGATTGATGATTACCAGGAGAAGTGGGGGGAATGAGATACAGGTCAAAGGGTACAAAGTTGTCCTTCTGTTGAATAAATAAGTCTGAAAATCTAATGTACAGCACGAAGACTACAGCCAACAATTGTGTAATGAAAATGTGCTAAGAGAGTAGATTTTAGGTGCACTTACTGTCAGAATCCCAAGTTTCAGCACCAAAGATGTCAGGTGAGAGTCTGCCCTCGGTTCTTGGTGTGCTCTTGGCTGAAGAATGACCAGATACACCAAAGTATCAAGTCCAGCTATTATCCTATTCCTCTGACTCCTTTCTTGGAAAAATCACCAACACCACCAATATGACGTCATAACCTCAGGCAGTGAGCAGTTTCACAAGACTAGGGCTCTAATGCAGAATAAAATGTATCTGTCTCCGAGAGTACAGAGAAACAGAGCAACTTACTCACTGACTGACCCATTCACTCTCTTCTGACTTCTCGGATTGTTTCCTTTTATTAGCTTGGTCTGGAGGCGGGCTCTTTGCAGGTGTAGGATGTTATCAAATGATCAGCAGGTGTCGTCAAAATTCCATCTGCCTATAGAAGCTCCTTCTAAGAAAGCTCACCTGGGGGTGGGTTGAACCGCAATGCAGATTCAAGCTAATGGTATATCAATTACCTTTAGGTTACTCTAGGTCACTTTCTAATCTTATTAGGCCTGGGCTGGGGAATTCCTAGATTGATAAAACATGCCCTCCTTCTCCAGGTGTAGCAGTTGCTCAGGACAGGATTAAGGGTGGGGCAACAGGAAAATGGAGTGCCCGCCCTTATTCTTCTTCCCAGGTGGAGCAATTGCTAGAAACAGCACCGAAACAGGGAACCCTTGTCCTGAGAAGAGCCAGAGATCCTAACTATCTACCTAATATTGCCACAAAAAGTAATTTTGTTAAATGTTTATGTTAATTTACTTGCCTGTAGTAATCACTTCATTACATGTATGCATAACAAGATGTCATGTCATGCACACTAAATATATGCAATGAAAAGAGAAGATGTTTATTAGAACAGGCAAAAAGACACCAGAGACTTGAATGCACAGAGGCACAACCTTATGAACAGACATCAAGAGGGTGGCCATCTGCAAGCTAAGCAGAAAGGCCTCAGAAGAAACCAACCCTGCCAGCACCTTGTCTTAGACTTCTAGCCTCCGACATTATGAGAAAGTAAATTTCTGTTGTATGAGCCACCCAGTCTATGGTACTTTATTGTTAGCAAACTAATACACCATGCCTAAATGCAGAGGAAACTATAAGGCTATTTAAAACTTTTAGTGTTTTCTCTGATTTCAGGTATAAAAAGGTATATTGCCTTTATCCCAAAATAACTAATTCTGCTGCCATCCTATGGATTCATATTCAAAGCATCCCCGTTATCCAATGCCTTATAATGGGCTTCAAAATATGGGGTTCCTCACCCTTAAAATAAGAGATTGGACCAGTTGAGTTCTTAGACTGCTTTTATAGAACTCCATTCTTGAATCCTTTGGTTTTGAACTAGGGAATAAGTTGTTTGGTTGACCATCAATCTGCATACCTAGACATTGTATAAGAAAGTTTTCACTAGAACACAGGAAAATTAGAAAAATATAATGATATTATAATTTGAAGCACTCCTCTCTTCTGCAATATTACCCTTCTTTTACTTCTTATTTTTATGTTTTTGTGATAAAATGTGTCCTGTCTTAAAAAGGAAATGATAGTCGGGTTTTGTTTTATCATCATACTTTGCAAGATAAAAAGTTTGCAACCTCAGATCAGACAGCACACATATATTTGCATATATACCATTCTTTCATTAAATTTAGCAGTCCTGAAACTTGAACTAGAAGTCTGGCTTGGCCTTCTATCCTAAGTGGACTTAAATTTAATGCATTCTCATTCAAATACCTTTGTATCATTAATTGAATCTCATTTAGGGACTATTAACATCTCCATGGATTTTGAAGTACCTTTTGTTTATTTTCCCTTTGCTTCAATGAAGGCATTTTTTCACATATATATTATAATGAAATTATAAATAATCAGACTTTAAAATAATAAAAATTAAACAATTTGAAGGTATCAAGTATGTATATATAAAATAACACATTAATCCACTCCATTTTCAGTTAATTTAATTATTGCTTATATAATGTTCATTACCTTTACAATGCATAGATCTATACTAAGTACTCTATAAGATAATTGAAAATCTGAGGTATTAGATATGCTTAATATTATTGAGCTATATGTCGCACTGGTTGCATTTACTTTTGTTTCTTGTTCTGTCTTACATAGATTTCTGCTACACCGTATTTTTTCCCTTAAAAGATTACTCTGAATATATGAGGTTATTAAATTATTAGGTAAAATTAAAAGTCCTCAGCTGCTATGTTTTCCCAATAATTTTGAAGAAATATTTTACTGAATTTAATAAAACAATTTTTTTCATATTTTGCTATCTCCTTATCAGTCTGACATTTTGTTTGCTGTTACTACAGTGAAGATGGAAACTTTCTCATTGGTTTTGATAATAGGTATTATTTTATTCTACTGATGCTGAATTACTTCAAAATAAGTGCATCAAAGGCTACAATATTAATGGACTGCATGCTGTCAGTAAAATCTCATTCTATAGTAGTATTCAGAACTAGAAATGCTGGACAGCTTTTATTTTGAATTGAAAAATGTACTCCTGATGCAAAAGCAATTAGTAAAGCTTTTGAAAATACTTAATAACTTGGTCATAGTAGTACAATTTCATACGCTTGCAAAAACAACCCTTTTTCCCCCTTAGGAAAAGCTCTCTGGGAGCTAAAGATATTAGAGTCTCTGTTTATCATATGGGTAATATAACAGTTTATATGAGGAGTTGTAGACACCTTATTTTCATATCTTTTATATATACTTCCCGACTTCCTACTTTATTAAAAATGTTTGAATATCTGATTGTGTCAAATATGTATGTTCACCAAATACTGATTACAGATCCTAGTTTCAAAGAGCTCCTATTCAGAAATTATAATAAAAAGTTACACAGCATGGTAAATAAATTGGTAAACATTTAAATTCTTTTATAAACCAGGGCTAGAAGAAGAAATACAAAGAAGAAGAGGAAGGAGAAGGACGAACAGGAGGAGGAGAAAACACAGAAGTATGGAAGGGAAGAAGGGGAAGGAATGAGATGGGGGGAGGGAGAGAGAGATTCAAAGCCAAAAGAGATGAGCTGCACAGGGTTCCTAAATAGCATCTCATTCACTTTAGAATGTATGTATTTTAATATTCAATGCATGTCTAATAGGTATGCTTTATTTGCTTTACACTTTTCTAAAATTTAGACCACATACTTAAAAATGTTCAATTATTTCTAAGCAGTAACTGCCTAAATAAAAATGAGCTTTTTGAAAATTCTTGCATTAAATGAAAAAAATGAAAGAGCACCTATACCAAATCACATGATTATAAATGAACTTCAAATGGAATCTGGAAATTCCCATTTGTGACTTGGTCATCTTTATTTCAGATGATCATTATAGTGATTTTCTCTGGGTTTTATTGATTCTACTGCAACAGTGCAGATGAGTCATCTCTAAAGGGTAAGTATATATGTAAATATTCAACACTGAATATGCTAATGTGTTGATGCTGAATTGTATTAGATGATAGAGTATAGCTGTCCAGTTGAGTGACAAGCAAATGAGGTCCTTCCTTTAAAGCAAATACAGATAATTAAAAGAGATTGATGCTAATCTGCATTGCACAAATCTCCACTGAGGAATTGGCCCTCCAGAAAAATATCCTCCTGGTATTCTAAGTTGAATCTTAGAGTTCATTTTCTCACATAAACAATGCGAGAAGCATTGCCTAGCAGAGTCAAATGGAATTATTAGTAGTTTATAGGTAAAATAGGATTTCATGGTTTCATCTAAAATCAAATCGCCCAATATAACACTACTTTCATGATACAGTGTGTACGAATTCTAAGAAACAACTTAAGTCAATTTAAAGAAAACCCATGCGTACATAATAAAGTTCCTTTGAGGAAATTTGTAGTTTGTTTTCTACATTATTCAATAGGATCCGAACTAAACAAGTGCTCAAGCATATTAACATAGAAATCAAATAAAACTCAATTCCTTCATCACCATCTACCTCTCAATTGTATATTATTTCTGAAAAACTTAGGATGAGGTTAGTTTTCTTTTCCCTTCTGGGTTAGAAGAAAGACATGCCTTTCTGAGCACAGCTGGAAAATGTGCATCTTGGTGTCCCACCCCTGCCTTTCCCTTCTGTTTAGGCTTACACATGGAAGCTGCAGCTCGCAGCATGCACATCTGCTAAGGCGGAGATAACTCTGCCCATAATAAATGACTGGAGCTCTTCACCCATGGAACACAAAGAGTTGATTGTGCTGGCATGGGCAGAATCACACAACTATGCTGCTGGCAGCTCAACCCCTTGCCATTCCTAAGCTACTTGGTGCCCATGGCCAGTACTGGCAGATAGAAACCTGGGAAAGGCCTAGAAAGCTCATAGACATTGCACAATGTTTTTCAAATACTGAAAGAAAATAATTTCCTCTTTCTATTCTGCTTTTTTTTTTTCACTCACATTAAGCAGTATGAGGCAGTGAGGTGTTCTAGACAGTCAATGGTAACTTTCTTCATTTCTATGTAAACATATGGCCAGAATAATCAGAAAGAAAATCCAGAAGGAAGGACATTAATACATAGTTTTAGCCTTCTCTTTCTTGTATAACATATTGCTACATTGGACCATTGTAAAAAATTTTCCTCCTCCCTCTGTTTACAAATATTTATAGCTATAGTATGCCACCACATCCTAATTTGATGCCAAGCCAAAGCATATTCATTCTTTTAATCTTCCCTCATAAATCAATACTTCTAACTCTTTCATCATTTTTGTGGCTTTTCTTGGAAGCTCTTTTAATTTATCTAAATCATTTTTAGAGCTGAGGTGCCAAGAACTCAATCGCAAAGGCAGTCTCCATAACCATGCATAAAGGCAATAAGAAGAGCGGGGTGGGGGCAAGGGGCGACCAAAATCCAACCACTTTCATCAGTCATAGTTCCCGCAATTGCAGATTCTCATGGTAGGGTCTATTCTTCCTACAGCACAAGGAACATTCACGGGTTCTTTCACATAGCTCTAACTTCCCTGGATTGAGCACTTTGTAGCGTTGGAGAGTGGTCAGGAAGACAATTGGAACAGTGCTGGATTAGAGAGTCCCAAATGCCAAACCCCTCTTAAATAATAGTGCCTTTTCTACCAAAAAGATTGAAAGAATTTTGAAATGTGAGTGTCTCAAGGACATCTGGCTTTGATTTGTTAGTCTACAAAAAAAAAAAAAATATTCCAAGAAAAAAGGTTCTATTCTAGAGTTTCCCTAGGGAGATGGTGATTCTTTCTAGTTCTTCTGGGATTAGCCAGGGTGAACCCATTTTTCCATGTTCCCTATTAGAAAGAGCCAGAATAAAAGCCAAAGAGGGATTCCTTCTTGATTCTTTTCTTCACCCTTCACCTGGTTACTTTTACCAGGAAGTTATGTTGTTGTAAGTGATCTACTTACCAGTTAATAAAATGAATAATATAACCAATTCTTCTGTTACAAATAACATGTACTATGTTTTTAAAGTATATATTATTAATACTTAAATTTTACCTTCTGATTTATCATTAATCAGTACAGATTAAGTTCATTTTATTATTACTATTATGTACCTTTTCTCAAGTAAACATATTATTTCATTAGAAGTATTTAAAAGTATCATATGTACTTCAATCCATATAAAAGTACTCATATCTAAGCAGATTTAAAGCTCCTTAAAGATAATGTGTGAGACAATGTTTTACTAAAAGTTAGATACAATGCAATCATTTTCGGTTTGACTTTGGCCTACCAGTTTTTCATATAACGGGAAAAAAACAATCAAATTTGTATGTGAAAATAAGAAGTAATGAACAGAGACCTTAACATACATTGTTAGAACTATTACAAATGAAAGTATTCCATTGTTTAATCATCTGTCATCAAATAAAAGACTGACAATTGTAAATAAAATCTCAGTTGGAACTTTCTAGCCAATTACTGTTAACATCCTCAGAGGAATACAAATATAACTGAACTATCTTAATTGTTCTTTACTTTGCAGTAAACAGTTAAAACACAGTGGGATTAATTCACCCTTTAACTCTTATGAGAAATTTCACAAGAAGTTGATTCTGTGTCTTTGTAATGGCATCATTCTATCTTCTATCAGAGTATGATAATGTCCTGGAGTTTTCAAAACCAATTAAATCTTTCCTATAGATTGCTACCTCTAAAACTGTCTGTCTTTGGCTTGTACCATAAAAGAGCAAGACATTAATTAAGAGTTCATGTAACCAAAAACACTCAAAAAGGACTAATATTTAGTAAAATCTTAACTAACATCCAGGAAATATCTTTAAAGTTATACTTTGTTTCAATTTTTATATAGAATCAATTTGATAATATAATCACCAAATATACTCTTTCTCAGGTAATCACACGCCAATTTTCTAGCTGTAACACCTTTCCAAAATAAAATTACAGAATGATAGGCTATTAACTACCAGAGACTACTATGGGAGAGCCATTCTAAAATCTGTGCTACTTTTTTCTTCCACAGTTTGCTGAAATAAAAACAAATCTAATCTAAACAAGAGCAACAGTTACAAACATGTTCTTCTTGACCTCCTAACTCCCTTCTGAAATTCAGTTTTCTGTGCTTTACTTAATTTTCTTACTTGGCTAATATCCCTTTTGGCATTTCTCCAAACTTGACTTCAGCTGACTCTAAATGAGATTGTCATTTACTAAGGCAATATTTTTATTATCTATCTGGGAAGGTAAAAACATATCTTTACAAAGGTAAACTGTTCTTGAGGTATAAAATTTATTCTTCCCCTAAAATATCAAAGTAAAGTAACTTATTTTAGCCACAGTCTTTCAGAAAAGGAAAATATGCTACATTAATCTGAAACTGAAATAAATAAATGGTACTGCAGCCCTAGTAAACACTAACTTTAACAAGATATATTCACAAATTAAATATTTCTGCCATCTAGGTTGGCTAGTGATACAAAAGGAGGATAAACTTGAATAATCATACTGCATAATGTAATTGGATCTTTTTTGGAGGTCCATAGTTGAAAAACAAGACAGAATTAAATAAATTAGGCCTGTTCTTTCAATGTTAGACTTGTGGAGGGAAAAAAATGTGAAATACTGCTAGTCAATGAAAATTTTATGTCACTTCCTATTAGGAACTAAGATATACCAGGGCTGTCTGGAAAGTATCCATCCATTGTTTATATAAGGAGAACAGTTTGTGCGACATCGACATCTATGTAACTTGGAAGCCAAGGAGAGTGAACTGGAATGCACATGCGTGAGCAATGATGACCTCACTGTACTGGTCAGTCGGGCACTAGACACCACTGAGTGAGCATGTGTACTGTGTGGCCACCGCATTCAAAATGACCGAGCGAGTACAGCAATGAATCTGCATCAAATTTTGCATTAAGCTTGAACATTCCTCTGTGAAAACTATTTGGATGAAGGTTCTTGGGATGATACAATGAATGCAATGCAAACAAAATCATGGCACAAATGCTTCAAAGGTGGCAGAGAATATATTGAAAGTGATCCACGTTCTGGGAGGCCTGCAACAAGGAGAACATCTGAGAATGTTGAACGTGTATGAGTTAGGTTATGAGAAACTGGGAAAACTGTGTGAGGTCCCAAGATGCCTCCTCTGAAGGGGGCTGAGGCATCATTGTCCTATGTATTAACACAACGTTTCTTGTACTTTGTATATTCTTCAATAAGTGTCTCTATTTTTCATATTGCATGGCTGGATACTTTCCAAACAGACCTCACATAACTCCAGTTATATTATCTCATTTTCATAAATAGTACCTGTAATGATATCTATTCTAAAGAACGCAATCACATGTTATATTTATTTAGGTTTTACATTGTCCTTAATGTAAAACTTTGGGATATCAGAATTTAAAAGTTTTGCTAGAAAGTACATAGAGAAGTCATGTAATAACATATACTTGAAAAAGGTCATTTTCTTGACTTCAGACTTAAAAAAATTAAAGCTAAATTTATAACTCAACAAATTGGCAATTGATTTCCATTTTTATGTCATATATGCACTCCTAAATAAATCATATGAATTTTAAATAACATTTCTTATTTCTTTTTTAGATTATAAGCATAGCAATTATCCAATATGGAACAATTTTGATACCACAAAAATTATAACAATATAAAAATCAATGTATAATAACATTATTCAGAGATAAACACTACTATACAATTTGATGTTTTATGTCCAGATATATAACACAAAGACAGGTGGTAGGTAGGTAAGTTGATAGATAGTTTGATAGATAGCTAAATATATAGAGACAGATAACATGCTGGATATATTGTTTTGCATTATAGGTTTTTTTCCCCCACATAATAACATATCATGAAACATTTCCAATGACAGTACTGAGTACCCTGATGAGTTCATTTTAAACAACTATACATTCACTTATTATGATGATATCAATTAATTCTTCTAATTTTGAATATTTTTGGAAACTTACAATCAAAAATAATGCAGCGATGAAGATCTTTGTACATACAATTTTGTCCACTTCTCTGAAAATTTTTTAAATTAGATTCTAGAATTGGAAATACATGGTCAAAGAGTAAGAATGTTGTTTAAGACTGATATCATTTTGTAATTGCTTTGTAAAAATGTGGTAATCATCTGTCACTCCTCAAAGGAATGTGTAAGAGTTCAGAGTTTTCATACTTCTTCCAATAAAAAAAAATGTTTTCACAAAATGATGCTAAGGATATATATATTGCATTTCACTTGATTACAAATAAGATATGGTAATTTTTCCATAAATACAATGGTCATCTGTATTTATTTTAGGAATTTTAATGATTTTTTACCTATCTATTAATCATTTAGATTTCATAATCATTTGTTAAGAACTCATTTTATATTAAGAACATTGTGCCTTTTATATATTTGTAGCACATATTTCTACAAGCCTGGTATTTAGTTTTTAACTGGTCTACAATATTTTGTATGTATACAGGCTTTTAGACAGTCAGGTAATCATTTCAATACAACTTTTCCTTTGTGATGTTTTCTACTATTCAATGCCTAAAATGTTATGTCTTATTCTGTTTCATGGCCATCTTTTTAAAAAATAACTCTTTAATAATTCTTTTTTTAAATTTTTTATTTTTAATTATTATGGGTACATAATAGTTGTGTATATTTATAGGGTACATGTGATGTTTTGATACACACATAAAACTTTTAATAATTCTGATATTTATTTTGAAATATCAAGTAAGGCAAGAGGCCTATTCTTTTTGTTTTTCATTTCTTTCTCAAATGGTAACCTTATTGTCTCAACATCATTTAATGAATAATGAAGTCATTCATTCAATAATGCATTCAATAGTTATTCATTGTTACTATAAGCTTAGCACTGCTGTAAGTAATAAGATCCAGTGGTGATACAAAGCCTTTACTCTCATGGAATTCACATGCCAGGAGAAAAGAAACTAACAAATAATTATGTAATACTATAATATGTGTTTTAAAGGAAAAAGTGCTCTGAATAAAAAGAAAAAACAAAGCAATGGAAGAGGATAGAGAGCACTGAGTACTTGTGGACAAAAAGGAGAAATTTAAGATAAGTGACAGAAGGCCTTTCTTATGAAAAAAAGAGCTCGTTAGAGACCTGTGTATGAATTACTATTTTGTAGGCTTATTTACTGTGTGTGTGTGTGTGTGTGTGTGTGTGTGTGTGTGTGTGTAAGATTTTTGTGTTTGAACATTCAGGAACAAATTTATATGCAAGTTACACTATTCTATTTTTTAAAAATCTCCACATACTTTAAAGAATGTGCTATTTACCTAAATGGTTTTGTTTATAATGTGTATAATTCAAACTGATTAAACTTCTTCCAAGCATAGCTGCTATTCATTTCTGCTTTTTTTCCTTTTGCTCTGACAATACCCCCTGTATAAACCACCCCTTATGTAAACAAATAAATAATGCAAATCATACACTTGGCTGAAGTTTCCAATGACTTTCAAACCTCAAATGATACATCCTTTTCTGTATTTCTATTTTGCTTAGTTGATATTGCACTATCTAACCACTTATTAAAATGTGTATGCTATTTTTCTAGTTAATACCATACCAAATGTACATTTTATATCTCTAAACTTATTACAAATTCATCAAAAGTTGGGGATTTATTCTATATCTAGTTGATAGCACAAACAAAATTTTAAAATACCCCTTGACTTCAAAAAGTGCTTACAAAACACTCAAATAAAATAAGGAATAAAAAAGGAGTCATATAAAATAATAATAATTTTATAATTTAAAATAATTTTGGAGAGTAGGAGTTACTTTTATTTTTCTCCCAAACAAAACTGTAGGCCAAGATTCATTGGTAGAACATGGGATTGTTTTTTAAGTTTTGTTATACTTCCCTCTATGCACCTGCTCATCAGTTAGTTTCAATTTAATATTGAGTGCAGGTGGTGTTTCTTTTTCCCCATTCTTTGGATATATCACTTAGGATAATAGTCTCCAGTTCCATCCATATTGTTACAAAAGGCATTAAGTCATCCTTCTTCATGGCCGAGTAGTATTCCATGGTATACACACATACCACATGATGGAAATCAAACATGGTGGAGGGATGAGGAGGGGATGGGTGAAAAACCTAACTAACAGGTACAATGAACACTATTTGGTTGACAGGCACGCTTATAACCCTGACTCGAGCATTACAAAAGTGTAATCAAAAACATTTATACCACCATAATACTTTGAAATTAAAAAAGTTTTGTTTAAGATATTATTAAGTGACAATAATGATATTTTAAAACTTATCCATAAACCATTTTTAAATGCTGATCTTTCGAATGCTATGAAAAAAAGAAATTCTAAATTTTAGTGTAAGATTATAAAACCTAAAGGCATTACATAAAGTCTCAAATACTTACCCAAGATACTTATTTGGAAGCACCCATTTATTTTAGTTATCTAAATTAATGTACTCTTTCTAGCCATAAATTGTATTTAAGACAGGATTTAATATATTTTCTCATAAAATATTAACAGTACAGTAATTAATCATTTTAACCCCAGATACATTTTTATACTACGAATAGAATCAAGGCAAGCACAGAATCAGTTAAATAGCTTGAGGATGGTAAGGCAAAAAGTAGTTTCCTACATGGTAATATTTCTGCAATTCTCTTATCCCAAAAATGTACTAATCAAGCGGTCTCATATGAGTTTTAAATTTTCTATAGCCTTAATTATTTTCCAAGTGTAAGAATAACAGATTCTCATTATTGCTGAAAGAATGCTAGAAAATAATAAACACCAAGATAATTTCTAGATTTATAAATTGAGATGTTTTATCGTACAGCATTATTTGAATCAGTGTTTTTTCCTTTTGGATGAAAACACCTATTTGCATTATTTGTCATTTTATATCTGATAACATTTTAAGCAGCCTATGTTCTGTAAATGAAATATTTATAATATGCATTGTTCAATATCCATTTGAAACATAATATAGAAAAATAATAATATAGAAAAATAAACTATATATAGTTTTATTTTATAAAATATTCTGAAATTTTATAAAGTATCCAATACTTAGAAAAGGAACTGTGCAAAAAATGTTGGATATTATTAATATATTAACATAAGTAGTATCACTGAACACCTTAGAAACACTGTCCTTTGCTTAAACATATTAGTTGAGATATAATTAAGAAATGTATGAAAACAATAAGAAAATATTTCTATCATGAGCAGGCAGAAGAAGCCTTACAAGAAAACCAAAATGACTAAAAAGGAAAAAGAACACACACACGTGAGTACATTATAAAAGATTCATATGGCAGAAGAGAACAAAACAAAATCAAAAATCAAATGATAAAATATTTACAACACAAATGATAAGCAAATGTTAATATCCTTAATATATAAAGAGTTCCAACAAATCCTAAGAATAAAACAAACAAACTTGATAGAAAAAGGGCAAAGGAAAAGAATTAGCAATTCAAGGAAGAGAAAATTTAAATTGCTAATCAACATATGAAAAAATGCTCTCTCCCATCTGTAGTCAGAGAAATGCAAATTAAATCAATAATGAAATGTACATAAAATTGGCAAATTTAAAAAGATTTACTATGTCCAGTGCTGGTGGAGAGGCCGTGAAACAGTGACTCTTGTGAACTGCTGGTTGCAGTATGAATGGCTACACACTCTTTTGAAAACAAATTTAGCAATATATATTAAAATCAGGGATTACTATTGACTGAGTCATCCTAAACTGTGCAATCTAGCCTATAGAAATTACTGTATTACTTATAAAGAACATATGTGAAAGGATGAGCATTGTAGCTTTGTTTGTAGTCACAAAAAACTTGGAGGTAAAATAATTACATTTGAATATTCAATAAGAGGCAAATGTTTACATAAATTTTATTATACTAATTTTATAGAATGTTGAGTCATTGAAAAGAATGAGTCAGAGTTACATCTTTTGGCCTAGAGGAATACTCGCGGTACGTTTTTAAATGAGAAAAACAATTTGCTTTGCAGAGCAATGCAAATATACAAGTACTATCGTATTTTTAAAAATCACACAACAAGCCTTATACATGTATATATTAAACTTTGTACTTGCATAAGTTTTTATGTGTGTTTTATATGTTTGTAAGCATTCAAGAACAGGATGGAATATGCAACAATATCAACTGGGCTATTACCTTTGATTATCTGAAAGGTCTGATAAAAACAAAAAAGGGTAGGGGAAATTATTAATCTTTTTCTTTAAATGTATCAATGTTAATTCATTTAATTACTTTTGGAAAAAAATTGTGACAATTTCAAAAATTAAGACTAATAATGTATAGAATATATAAATTCTAATATATCAGCACAAAAATATCTATGGTCCTAGGTATAATCCAAGAGAAATGAAAGCAGATATCCACATCGAAACTTATTAACAAACATGCATATGCAATGAGATATCATTTGGTAATAAAAAGAAATGAAGTATTCATACACGATACAGCACAGAGGAACCTTGAAAATATTATGCTAGGTGAAAAAAGACAGTCACAGAAGACCACGTTATGTATGATGCCATTTATACGAATTGCCCCGGAAAGGAAAATCTATAGAGACAGAAAGTAGATTACTGGTCGGCTAGGGCTGTGAGGCTGGCAAAAATAGGACTGTAAGTGACTGCCAATGGGTAGGGGGCTTCTTTTTTAGCGGGGGAGGTGTAATGTACTAAAATTTGATTTTGGAGATGGCTGCAGAACCTTATAAATATACTAAAAAATATTGCTTGTGTACTTTAAATGAGTGAATTGTATGGTGCATGAATGATACCTCAATAAGGCTGAAGAAAATCTACGACCAAGTTTTTGGAACATGTAAACTGTCTCCTAACAAATTCATTTTTAAATAGTATGCTCATTAAACCGAACACCTCATAATTTGGCATCAAATGAGAATAAGGTATTCCATATAAGTAAAATTCCTTGTTGGTTGGAAATTTGTACTTAAAAAAGACTTTTGCTTGTGTTTAAATATTTCAGATGGGAAAATATCTAAATCTTGTTATGAACCTATTTGAATTTTTAAGCACTGCTTAATAATGATATGTCTTATTTTTCTTGAAAGTTGGAGTCAATAATATGAACCTCATATTTAATATAATGACATAATGTACTTTAAATATGATACTAAAGCAAATAATGGTTATTCCAGAAGTTCCCCTTTATTTCCCACTGATTATCTTTGATGATAAAGATCATTAAATATACATCTAAATGAGAGTAAAAGTATAAACCTCATTTAAGAGAAGTCCTGAGTTCCCATGAATAATGTACCTGACATTAATTGCTTACATGCTGTGAGATCAGTTTTGATTGTTCAGAAGCCTTTTTTCCTCAATTTGTGGTTCTTCGCTCTGTTTTAAGAATGCCAGACCGTACGGCACATGGGATATTAATATCCCGATTTTCAATTTGGGCAGGACTCTGATATTCTCTGATATTCAAATTATTAAGATTTTCATATCTATTTTTTATTCCATGGGGGATTTAAATTACTGAATGAATATCTATTTTCAGTCTACAGTTTGCTAAATGTGGTTGTCATCAATGAATGCAGCCACTAACATTTTCAAAGTAAACATCAAAATAGCTTCAAATTCTGTGACAGATCAACTTACAGGTGTTATACAAGAGCAAGAAAAACACAGACTGGATTTGCTTCTGTGGTTTTCTGCACATTTCTTCCTCAAACAGATGGAAGTTATTACTTAGAATTAGAAATGGGTGTTCCTTTCTCTTCCAAATTGTATTTATATGGTATCCCTTCCAAAATTTTTACCCAAACTAATATATTATTAGATGTTCAGATGGATTAAATACAAAACCAATTACTTGTCTAAGTATGCCCTGTCCCAGACACAGGCACCTTTGACTCATATTGGACTCCCATAACTAATCGTTTATCAACATTTCAAAGATTTCTTTTCAGTGTGTTATAGTGGTAAGAGCTTGAATTTTGAAGTCAAATAGAGCTTATCTTAAATTCCAGCTCAACTGTTTTCTAAGCATTTACTTTATCACTTACTTAATCTTTCCACACCGATTTCTTTACTTACAAAAGGGGTGGGAAGTATCTCCTTTGTAATTCAGTGAATGGTTTCATTAGTTATCATTAATAAAAAGCCTTATATATAGTGCCTCTTACCAAAAAAAATCACTCAATGATAGGTAATTCTTTGCTTAACTTCTTTGCTTACAACTTCCCTCTTAACAAAAGCTCTTATCACTTTGCTTGATCTTTTTACCAAATACTGCTGCCAGCTCTATCTTCCGAAAATCCGCTTCATGTCTTCATTTCTCAAAAATCTTCAGTGCCAAGTTATGGAAATAATATGCCATAAAAAATGCTTTAGCATGACCTTTAAAATCCTTCTTAATCTAGCCTCATCTTCCTTCTATTCCAAACTGAAGTACTCATGGTATTTTAAACAACGTGTTATCCCTAAATCTGCCACTTTTCTAATGTCAGTCTTTTTTATAAGTACATATATATACACATAAACTTTTAACTTGTTTTTCTTGGATTTTATAACTATCTATATTTTACAATTTCCTTTTCCATTAAACCATTTAATGACATTTTATTTGTCCCAATCATCAAAACTATCCAGATCACAATTTTCATTTCCCTTGTAAAACTTTTCCTAATTATTCTAATTAGAAGCCACATCTCCCTTTTTTTAACCTCTAAAGCAATAGTTTTTAGAGTTTATAAGGTAACTAATTTTGTATTTGTTATCATTTATGTGTGTCCAATGTGTATAACATAAGTAAAGGTATGTTTTTTCCACAGCCAACCCCCCTACCCACGTACCTTGGCATAATTAGTAGTCTTTGACCATTTGGAAAACTTGATTTGCTCTTCTTTAGTCAGTTTCCTTTCAACTTAATCACTTAACTTTACATATTATATTATATATATGATATGTATATAAACTTTATGTACATATCATATATATAATAATATATCTTTATATATATATCAAATGTTTATCAAATACCCTCAAAACAATAAAAACACATTTTGTGGTATTTTCCTTTCAATAGAAAACACAATGTATTCCAATGTCTCAGTCTCAAAACATGTTTATCAATCTCTATTTTATACCAATTGCTTTTCAATTAGTTTTAGATATTTGATCATTTATTTTTGAAAACCTATGTAAATAGTTCTAAGAGTTACTGCAACAAATGCATCTCATGCTGGAGCTCACCTTCTGTAAATGGACACTTTACACACATTCCTTCCACGCTTGCTTTTCTGGTAAATACCATTATCATCTATATGTACATGTCCAGTGTATACAAAGGCCAATATGTCTAACAAAGAGAAACAAGAAAAATTACACTGCGTAATCCAACTATTATTGGCCAACCTCAGAAGTTGTGGGGAAAAAAATTATACAACACAGATGTCTGCACACACACCTTTATTTCTTAGAACAATTTTCATTCAATGCTAATTTTAAACCCTATCTTCTTTGCCTTGAATTATTTCTCTCACCTCAGTATGAAATTTTAAAATCTGAGAAATACTAGCTTATTTCCTTCAGCCCCTTTATTTCTGAGTTATTACTATTGCACTCCCTTTTCCTGTCTTCATTGCATACATCAAAGCTGCCATGTAGCCCCATGCCATTCCAGCAAAACCATAATTAGTTCCATAGCAAGAGTTTATTGAACAGTCACTTTGTTCGAGGCAACTGAAGCATCGTAGAAACATGCAGAAAAAATAAAAATGCATAGCTTTGAGTAGCTTTCAAATTCCACTGGGGGGGATGTCATAAAATTTCCTGAAGATTAATTATAATCAATTGAAAAGATCAATATGTTACAGTATAGAGTAACAGTAAGAGTGCTAGTAGAATATAAAATAAAGAAGAAATTGGCTACATTAAAGAAAAGAATTGAACTTGACAAGTTTTAGAGTAGTGAGCCTTGTAATGAAATGAACATGACAAACATTTTCTGTGGAGAGGAAATACGGCTATTCAGAGGGAGATGGCCTACAAAAAGGCAGAGAAGTGGAATATGAAAACTGAAATTAAGGGTATAACCTATTGATTTAGTTGAAGCAGAGGATTCACAAGACTAAAGATGATAAAGTTGAACAAAAAGATATTGGATTACTCGGTGGTGCATAGGAAATGCCTGTCTAATACGGTCCATGTACTATATCTCACCACTGTATGCAATTCGAGATTGATTTTAAAAAATTCATAAAATTGTATATGAAAAGTAAGTGACACATATTACACCATTTTTCAGAACAGAGATTTATAAGAATTCCTAATATGCAGGGCACTCTAATTGGGAATATCCAATAAGCTGATTGTGATCATACCTGAGATTTAAAAAAATTATAATTTATGGATGGTCTGGAACTTCAGGCAGCCTCGCGTAAAGCCTCTATGGTGTTCCACACACAGATACGGATAGATACATAAATGGAACACAGTGCTATTCCATGTTGGTTAGTAACTCATTAATACCATCAACTACTCTCTCATACACTTGAATATAAGAAATATATCCAGAGGTTTACCAAGTATTGTAAAATAGAACCAGATATTCATATAGGCACAACATTAAAAAGTCCTGGAGGTAGCGGACAAGGTATCACTGATAGAGGCAAAAGGACTGAGTCAAGAGAACTGCCAGTCAGGAGAGAAGCTGGTGAGCCACAAAAGGGGCTCCGGATCCAGATGACTCCGATGTTCTGCATAAAGCTAGGTGATACGGAGACCGAGAATCTTTCTTATACTTTCTTAATTAGCCTAGTACAACCTCATAATGACATTAAGCCTCATAATAACCTGAAAACCTAGGGGGAAAAAAACTAATGTACAGATTCTATTTTATTTTTCCTCAAAATTAATTTTCTGGGATCATTTCTTAAAGAACTGTTACATTGTCTTACTCTTTCTTTTCTTCTCTATTCCTTCTATTTTCTCCTTGGTGTTATATTGACTGCACTAGGGACTGTTCAAGTTTACTATTATTTGCATTCCCTCCTTTCCAACCTAGTGTGTTTTATACTTTTATGTTCTGCAGTATAGCTTGAGAAGGCAATTTTACCACATATTGCCATCAAAATCACTGCTCCTGATTGCTTGGGTGGGTGCCACAGTACTTCCATACAGCTCCCAGTGGCTCCATACTACCTGATATACCCACTTAGAGACTCTCCAGTAGAGAACAAAATATTGGCAAAACAAATTGAAAGTCACCGTACAGATGAGGGTATTAAGCCCAGTGGGATGACCCAGATGAACAGAACCCTGCAGAGCTAATCAAGAAACCATGCAACCCGAGAATACAAAGATAGATGAGCCCATAACAATGAAGGAACCGTACAATGAATATTTCTGATGCCTTTAGCTATTTCAAATTTGTCTTGCCAGGATTTCCTAAAAGGCAGCAAACATTGTTCTTGATGTGATCAGACATGATTTCAAGTCCCAGCTGTGTTATTAGCTGCTTATATAATCCTGGGCAAGGCACCTGGTAGTCTGTAGAGCCAGTAGAAAATAATACTGACCTGCTTAACATATACAATGTATATCTAATAATAATACCAATTAGAAGTATAAAATTGTGCTATTTATTTCTAAGAATTTTTACAAATATTTTTAATAAATCACATGCTAAAGTCCAAACAGTATAACTATATATATAAATATCTACTGTGTCACTGATAGTTTCTGGATCAAACAAAATTATTGTAAATGTTCATACTTACCAAGATTAGGAATTGACATTCTCTTTGTCACAGCAAAACTTTTATAGTAAAAGTTGAAAAAGAATATAGAAGTAAGTGATAAATATGATTTATTAACAGCTATGTTAGCTAGATACATTGTGCATATAAAATTATCTATCAAGTTAAAAAGTCAAACACAATCAGAGGTCGGGCATGATGGCTCACGCCTGTAATCCTAGCACTCTGGGAGGACGAGGTGGGAGGATCCTTCGAGCTCAGGAGTTTGAGACCAGCCTGAGCAGGAGCGAGACCCCATCTCTATTAAAAATAGAAAGAAATTAGCTGGAAAACTATAAATATATATATAGAAAAAATTAGCCGGGCATGGTGGCACATGCCTGTAGTCCCAGCTACTCGAGACACTGAAGCAGGATTGCTTGAGCACAGGAGTTCGAGGTTGCTGTGAGCTAGGCTGACACCACGGCACTCTAGCCTGGGCAACAGAGTGAGAATCTGTATCAAAAAAACAAAAAAAACAAAAAAAAAAAAACACAATCAGAAATATTTTCAAGAATGGCACATAGGCCATTATTTTAAAGCTGGAATCACAATATTTTTATTTAAGAGATGGACACCGATAATTGGACACTGATAATTAAAAAGCTATTTTTTTCAAAGTCTTAAAAGGTTCAAAAGAAAGGCTAGTGAGCATCAATGATTCCTCTTTCCATCTTCCTTCCTCCCTACCTATTAGCTGTCACTGTTTCTCTCTGAATACCAGGAGCAAAGTTATACATTTGCTCTCCTTGGAGGAAGGAAGGAATAGGTACCTTTTGCATAACCACCATATATATATAAATTATCCCTAAAATGTTCTAAGGAAAGTCAGTGATGATAGCAACTGAGGCAGCTGCTTGCCCATCTTTATAATGTTGATAAATTCTAGGACTGTAATTATTAACATACATGACAGAGGAAAACAATAATAAATGAAGATCATTATTCAGAATTGTATAATAAAATAAGGTGCTCATATCATATCCATTAATTATTTTAAATTAAAAAAGTATAAATTTCATTTATGATCTTTTCAACATTGAATTCTTATTTCCTAATTAGAATCGATTATGGTAGATTCTACCAAAGAAAAAATGCAACCACTGACTGATAACATGTAGTTAATAAAGACATGATAGTTAGCAATTGTTTCACAATAAAATGGCTGCCACTCCTCAAAGATGTGAACGTGGTAATCATTTCAGAAAAATATCAACAAAAGTGACAATTACAAAGCAAAAGAGTTCTCAAGAAATGGCAATATAAAATGTGAGTCTTGCTGAAAAGTACTGATTAGCTACAGAAGCAGAGTGAAAACATGTAAAGAGAAAAAAGAAAAATGGAGAGACAAGTGCCAGCACTATCAATACTTGTTGAAGCTAGCCTCTGGCAATTTGTCAAATAACAATAATTACAAAAAGAATCCACATGTACGACTACGGTGTCTATCATTCAGGGATTATATATGAGCCACAGCATGACTCAATGCATCAGAGAGCTTGTGGGAGTGAATCCACAAGGCTGACTGCCTGGCTTCAAATCCTGCTCCACATTTACTGGCTGTGTGATCTTAGAAAGTGCCTTATTTTCCTCATCTACAAAATGAGGGTATCAATACCTACTTCACTGGGTTTTATGAGGATAATGCTTAAAACAGTACACATGGCACATGGTAAGCACTTAAGAAATGGCAACTCTTAATATATAATGAATTTAAAATAACAAAGCAAGTATGGCTACACCAGACATGCTCTTGAGTGTTAACCTTCAGAGCGCATGACTCTCGTTTCTGCTACTATTATTAGAATACCTTTTTAGTAGTTGGTTACTGTGCAACCTCAGGAAACATTAAGGGTTTTTCAAATGATTATTTCAAACTTCCATAAGCCAAATTGATTCTACAACCCTCTTCCTTTCTTCAATTCATGAAAGGTTACTTGAGACCAAGACAGACTGAAGTGAGTTACTTTGGTACCACTGTTGTTCCTCCCCAGCCCCAACATCCTACCTTTTAGAGGGAAAAGTCAGTCTGAAATCCCAGGTGGAGGCTAAGGTGGTTTTGCCCCATCATGTGTTTGGATCTTTGCAATCAATACACCAAAACAGCATGGTGCTTTCCTTTGTCCCTTGTCAGTCTACCAGGAACTTCTTATGTCTATCCAACCCCTCCCTCTATTACTCCTTCTTATATTCTTTTGACATAGCAATTTCAGCTATTAATAAAATAAAAAGGAAAAAAAATGAGAAGTTGCAGAAATTGATCTAAATTATGCTGTGTAGTAAATCAACTAAGGTATTCAATTGTTTTGAAAACTTTTGCCACAGACACACTTCTTTGTTCAAATGTCACTGTTGGGCTTAGCAAACAATACTCGAAAATGAAGCAGCCTCAAAAGCAAAAAATTTTCTCTGACCTTCTCCTGCCCTCCTAGCTCTCAGTCCCATCCTCCCCCTAGAATAGCCATAGAACTTAGACTCCCTCTTCTCCAAAGTGGGTCATGGAAACCAGAACCCATTTTCCCCAAAGCTAGCCAAAAAAAACCTAAAAATATTACTCTAATTTTTTCTCTGCCTTTCTGTGTAAAAATTTGCTATAAAGAGATTATCTGACCTGCCTTATTTGACTGTAGGTCATAAGATCCTCATTCCGGAGAAGGCCCCTGCCCCATACCCAGAAAAAAGAAATGCAAGCTCAGAGAGGCCAAGAAGAATCTAGACAGGCCCAGCTAGGTTTTCCCACTCAGTCTATTAGCATTAGGTCATACTCTTTTTGTCTAACATTTCTATATGGCTGTCCATATGTTGTTGCACCTAAACATAAAAATGGACAATTTCTATTGTATTTTTGGGGTCTTCCTTCTGAAGGCTCCCATGTATACACATTAAATCAATTTGCATAACTTTTCTCCAATTAATCTGCCTTTTACAAGTTGACATTTCAGTGAAACCTCATGTGGGCATAATCCTGATTAACATATTAATATTTGCACTTTAAATATCCTTGTATCAGGGCAATCACATCCTGTACTCTTGACTGGCATGCCGTAGGCCCTCCGTAGAATGGACATGACAGCTTTGAAAGTCATAGAGCTCCCTGTCTCTCTGGACTGAGAATATGCCTACATGGAAGCAGGCCCCTTGTCTATTTCCAAACCTATCTGTATTTAAGGGCTGGGTCAGACAAGCACAGGCTTCAATATAAAGGAAAATGATAATATGTGGATGGAAAAGCCCTTTTGATCAGCAGCTTATATTCTTGAATATTCACTAAATCTATTTTCATTGTTTCTCCTGATCTCAGTGTCCACAGACTGCAGAATAAGTGATGACAAACTCTATTTCCATATTGTCCTTTCTCTCTCATCCTGAAAACTCATCTCCGGATCCTTTGAGGAGTCTGCTTTTGCTTATATTGTTGTTATTTGTTTTTTGTTTCTTTTCTTCTTTTATATATTACCAGAATGCTAGTTGACATTATACTGGATATAGAAACTTAAATAGTAAGAAATAATGGTAAAATTATTCTGTAGTTTGAGTTCCTTCCTAAAAATCTAGTATGAAATTAAATACTGTCCACCATTATCCATGTTAAGGATAGTATATTAAAGTAAATTGAATTCTTGGATAATTCCTTAGTGGCACTAAATCGACTGTTCCAGACTCTGTTTTCCAAAATCCTCCTAAAAATGTATAGGTGTGCAATTTGATTCCTCTCTTCAAAGTTGGGTATCAGTCATAGAAAATTGGAGGTTATACAAACCAGCAGACAAATAATCATTCCAAAGTGAGGAGAAGGGTCCCAACAGACTCACAGTTTATTAGAGAATTCCGGGATATACAAGAATGAGGACTGTGGAGGGTCCAGATGGTAGACACAACTTTCAAACACTTTGGTCTGTTCTAACCTTAAAAAAGCAAATTGCATTCATCCCTCTAGATGTCTCCTGTTTCTTTCCTTTCCCTGACAAGTATCTGAAATGATTAGTCTACAAATATCGGCTTCATTTTTCACACCCATTTAATATTTTAACCCCGTGAAACCTGATTTCTGACCAAATCAGTCTCCTGATTCTACTCTCTCAAAGGTCATTGGTAGCCTCCTTATTGCCAAATGCAATCACCTTTTCTCCAAACTCACTTTTCTTCATGTTCCTACCATATCTGACAAGTATTCCCCCCTTCCTTGAATTGTGTCCCCCCCTTTTAATTTGTGGTATGACAAATCCTAGTTCTCCATTGACTTTTTGACAAATCTTTTCTTTTGTTCTAAGATACGTGTTCCTTAAGGCCAGTTACAGACCTTTAATTCCTCATGCTCTGCATGTTTTCATGCATTCTGCATACTTTATTTCTGTTCATGTTTTCAACTCTATGCTGCTGATTTCCAAATCTATTGAAGGGTCAGAACTTATCAACTGTCAGGAGCTACCCTGCTTTTTTTTTATTATTATTATTATTCCTTCACTTTTTCTCCTCTAGTTAAGTAAACCATGTACCAATGATCCACTCATGCAATAAAGACTGTCTCCTTCTCTTGACAGAGACCACTGAAGGGGCTGCTTAATCCTGACCCGGATTCTCTCCCTTACAGACAAAGCTGTTTGTATAGGTTACAGATTCTAGCAGCCTGAAATCTCTTATTTTCATCCACACTGACTGATCTGATTCATAGAATCCACTTCTATTTTTCAAGCCTTGTTGATTTTCTTGGATTCCTGACTAAGACCCTGTCTTTGACACTCAGAAGAGCCCTATTCCCCGACCCCTGGCCACTAGACCCAGGCTCAATATAAGCTAGTATCTTCCTGTCATTGAACACAACACAGGGGCAGTATTAAGTGGCATACAAAAGATTGGAAATAAAAGGAAGAATTTGTATCACCCTTGTTCACACCTTTCAATAAGACATTCATCATTCATACAATGGCATACTCAGTTCTTACAATGCTATTTTCCCTTTCTTGTACCAATGTTTCCTCCTGCTTTTGTGCATTCCCACAACCTGTTTTATCTCCACCTAAATGTTCACTCTCCTACCTACCTCCTTCCTCTTCTGGTAGATATTTTTAGGGTCATCTATCCAAACTGACCACCCTTTTGACCAGAGAAGATGTGTGATCTTACTTGACCAAATCAGAATCTCTTTTTCTTATGATACAGAAATCAGGATTCTGAGATGTCAGGCAGCATTTGCTTGGCATTTCAACTGAGGATGCAAAAACTTTGGAGTTTGGAGTGTGAGTTGTCATCTTCTGTTATGCTCAGAAACCCGCAAAGTTGATGATCTCAGGCAAAAAAGGAAGAGAGACGAAGGTGCTCACACAGAAGCCCAGGTAGAGGAATAAGTGGTCCAGAGAAAAAGAGAAAGACAAAGCAAGGCCACTTTGGTTCTTAACAGCTTTTGAAGACTGGGTGTAACTCCCGATCATACTTTGACCTTCTCGACCCAGGCCCAGTACCCGGTGCTTTCTGCCTCAGTTAGCTGAGTGAATTTCTGTTAATTACAACCACGGGTCCCAACTGAGACACTATCATTCAAACCAAAGGTCACATTTTACCTTCTGTATGACATCTTCCCTGATTATTTCTTATTGATTTCTGAATCTTAGAAATTCTATTGCAACAGAGGTTTCAAGCCATAATATCCTGTACAATTATATAGAGAGTTATGCACTGTGTCTATTAGTCACATTTCACCACAGAAACTGTAAACTCCTGTGACTGGCACCAAGTCTTTACTTTTTCTTTATTCCCAAATATACCCAGCATGGTACTAGCAAATTGTTGGTGCTTCATGAGAGCTTTGATTAACACAGCATACATTCTGAATCTATGAAATGCAAAAAATAAATGTTATAAAAATTTTATAGAGAGAAAATATAGGTGTAAATACATAAAACATGTATACGCCTGAAATAGATTAGGTATCATGAAATTAAATAACAAAAAAAATCCCCAAACTAACTTTTATACAAAAGTGTATAATTAAGTACATTGTTCAAGAGTCTTAGGCTGACTTTACTAATTTTTGTGATTTTAAATGTCATATAGAAATACTTACCTGAACCTGTAGAGAGTCTTTTTTGAAAACTGCTTTCTAGGAATGTCTGTAGACAATGGATAAATGAAAAATAAAAACCTATGTGAACAATTACACAGGACTTGTTAATCTCCCTTTTGGAGGGAAAAAAAAAAAAAACTCAGAAAGCAAAGCATCCTTATTCACCCTCTGCAGTTCTAGAAGTGAGAAGGCAAAGCTCTGCCCTATTTTGCAGTCCTTAGGCCTCAGGTTGAAAAAAAAAGGATGGGGTGATTTCCCAAGAGCTGTGAATAAAAACTGTTGCCACAGTCAAGTACTTCAAAATGCCTAGGAGGAAAGGATTCCAACATAATTCCCTCAAATGCTACAAACAACATTTTAGGCATTGAGTCAAATGACTGTGAAAGTAAATAAGAAAAGAGGCTATTTAACCATTTAGTAGTAAATGTCCTGACTCTTAGGGAGAAAACCCTGTAGGCTGTCTCCTTCAACCTGCTAGTACTCAGAGAGAGGCTGCCCTCAGAAGTACAGGACTGGCCTCTCTGACCCTCCTTAGACCCTCTCTGTTGCCCCACCCTTCCTCTTTTTTTTTTTTTTAAATCCTGTGAACTTAAAAATTTAAGTAGTTGATCACTCTCATTTTTAAAACTGTACCTAAGGGCAAATACAAATTTAAAATGCCATGCCTAATTCTCCCTACAGAAAATAAGAAAAGATTCTTCCCCCTTCCTTTTTTCAGAGCATTCCTTAGAATGCTTATAAGTTCTTTTTCTATCTCTTTAAAGGCTTTCTGGTTTGGAAGATTTGCTTTTCATTATATGTCCCTAACACGTGCTCTTGTCTTCTGGGCCACCAATTTCTCCTGGATTTTTTCCTATCTCTCTATCTGTTCCTTCTTGATCTCCTTGGTTGAATTCTCTTTCTTACCATAGAATGGACCAGAGGTTTAAAGATCTGGTCCCATTCTACCTTTCCAACACTTATCCTGTCCCTTTCCAGCCCTACCAATCCCCGCCTAGCCAGCCCTTGCGCATTTTACAGTGTAACACACTGAACTAGAGACACAGCATAGATACGTTTGATTCTATGCCTCTAAGGTTCTATTCTGTCTGGCAGGAATCATCACTTCCATTCTTATAGCAAACACATGATAACCTTCCTATGGTGTGACGTCCTGTGAAACTTTTCTGGACCAGAATCTGGTAACAGTTAACCATTTCCTTCAACGCAAACTCTGCTCTGATTTCATTCTGCCCAATTCTGATTGTAGCTACAGATTTGCCCAGGAGGTGTGGGGGGGGGGGAGAATGCAGGAGTCTACTCTTGAATTCCTCATGTGACAGTGATTTGTCATTGTAAAATAGGCTGGCATTGTTTTATCACAGTTTTTATGAATCAGTTTCTGTGAGTAGATGATTGTGAAACTGTCTAAGAAGAGGTATGATCCATTCAGAGTATTTCTGAGGTTTGAGGCTGTGACTCAGTATAATGGCAGCATTGGAACTCTGTGGATGCCAGCTTGTTGGGCTTCCCTAGTTATATGTCAACCTCACCTCACTTTGAATATCTGTTTAAATTACACTTGTTCTTGTCACAGGTATGCATATAAATATAACACACTAATCAAGACAACTCATTTCTCCGATCTTGGTTTGTCAATTATAAAATGTCAGGTTTGATCTTGATTATGTCTAAAAGTCATTCTCAAAGTAAAGTATATGAATTTGAAAATGTTTTCCTAATTTGCAATGTCAACATCAGCAAAATACTAGAAACACCCAGGTATATATATGATTAGTGTCATGCATTCCATTTTCTCTTTGGTGAGCTGCAACCCCCTTCAACACAGATAACTCAAAAATCTGGTCTAAACAGCTGAAGAGCATTAATTGAAGGTTATTTTTTTTCATTTTTCATTTAATTTATTCAAGCCAATTTTCTGAATCTATTTTCTTATATCTAGAGCAGTGGTCCCCAATCCTTTTGACACAAGGGACCAGTTTCATGGAAGACAATTTTTCCACAGACCGAGGTGGAGGGTAGGGTTGCGGATCTCAGGCTGTGATGCCAGCGATGGGGAGGAGAGCAGTTGTAAATATAGATGAAGCTTCACCGCCCACCCCCCATCTCTCCACTGCTCACCTCCTGCTGTGCACTCCCCCCCACCAGTGTCATGGAAGAAGGGGTGGGGGCAGAGCTCTGTGGCCCAGTCCCTAACAGGCTGTGGTCTGTGGGTCAGGGGTTGAAACTGCAGATCTGGAGAGTTTCCTTTTGGGAAAATTGCTAAATTTAAAATGTAAGTGCTATGTTAGCATTGGTATGTATCATTTTAAAAATTAAAGCTTTTTAAAATTTTCTTATTTATTATTAAACTGCCCTCTTTTTGTTAGTTATTCTCATAAGAGTTACCCAAAAAGCTAGAGGGCTAAATGAGACTGCTTTTGGCATGTGTGAGCCAAAGCTGTGCACACGCCAGTACTTCCGTCTATAAGAGAATGAACTGAAACGAAGCTTGTCTTTATTTATCTTATCAAACTTTCAGAATTCCAGATTTTTAACACTGAGACCTCCTGAGGAGGGCATCAAATGCCAGGTGTATGTAAATGAGTGAGTGTGGAGAATGAAAAGAGTAAGATGATCAAATAGAAACCTCCAGTAATCCATTGTCCCTCTGCATGAACACCACATTCAACAACTGTCCTCACAAAAAAGCACCTTCAGAAGGATCAAAAACCAACTGAGTGATCACAGTACATGATTTTATCATTATTTCAAGGAAAGAGGCACTGAAAAGGGCAGAAAAGACAGTCATGCATTGCTCATGCCACCCCTCACCTGTCCTCCACCAGCGCTACACCAGTGTGCCTGGTGGAGCCAGAATTTGAGTCCCAGGTGGGGCTGGGGGAGGGAGAGTAAAGCGATTGTGGGACTTTGCATTGGAAGTCAGGGTATCCTGTCACAGGACAACGCAGCATGGGACAGAATTCTGTCAGCACTCATGAAGGGAGCATTTAGACCAGCCCAGCCAGAGAGGAAATTCTCTGCCCCAAAACCCAAGTTCCAGCTAGCCCCATCACTGGCTCACAAAAAGCAGCCTGTGGCCCGGAATAAATTCATAAGGCAGTCAGGACACAAAGGCTGCAGTCCTTGGACAATTCCTGTGGCTGTGCTGGCTCAGAGCCAGTGGACTTGCGGTGCACATGACTCAGACACCAGTGGCATTGGCCATGCCAATGCCTATGTCAGCCCTCCCACAACTCCAGGCAGTGCAACTAAGGGAAAGTCTGCTTCGACTTGGAGAAAGGAAAAGGACGAGTTTAAAGGACTTTATTTTGCAACTTTGATACCAGCTCCACCACAGTAAAATAAAGTACCAAGCAGATGCCTGAAGCTGGAAATCCAGGACTTAGTTCCTGGACAGCATTTCTGGACCCACCCTGGGCCAGAAGAAAACATGCTGCCCTGAAGGCAAGGATCCACACTGGCAGGATTTGCCAACTGCTGACTAAAGAGCCCTTGGGCTTTGAATAAACATCAGAGGCAGCCAGACAAAAATCACCACCAAATTTGAGTTAGACAGGGCTGGCTTCGGGTGTGACCTAGTGTTGGTGGCCATGAGGGAAGCCACATGTCATTCCTTCCCCAACTCCAGCAGCCCAGCAAAGAGAGTGAGGGAATAGAGTCATAGACTTTGCATGGTAATCCAGGGAATTCTCCTATATCTCACCTAAGTCCCCCAAGGCAGTACCACCAGGAATCTCTAAGAGTCAAAGCATTATGGGGCTTGGGGCAACCCTAGAGCTGATATGGCTGCAGTGACCAAAGACTTATATCACAACACTCAATTCCCTTAGAATGTCTGGAAAGCCTTCTCAAGAAGGACGGGTTCAAACAAGCCCAGACTGTGAAGATTAAAATATATATCTAACTTTTTAATAGCTAGACATCGAGGAACATCCACAGCACCAAAAACATCCAGGAAAACATAACCTCACCAAATGAACTAAGCAAAATACCAGTGACCAATCCCAGAGTGACAGAGATATGTGGCCTTTCAGACAAAGAATTCAAAATATCTGTCCTGAAGAAGCTCAACAAATATCAAGGTAACCCAGAAAAGGAATTCAAAAGCTTATCAGAGAAATTTAACAGAGATTAAAATAAAAAATATTGGCTGAGCCAGGTGGTTCACACCTGTAATCCTAGTACTCTGGAAGGCTGAGGTAGGAAGATCACTTAAGCTAAGGAGTTTGAGAACAGCCTGAACCCTGAGCAAGAGTGAGACCCTGTCTCCACTAAAAACAGAAAAAAATTAGTTGGGTGTTGTGGTACATGCCTATAGACCCAGCTACATGAGAGGCTGAGGCAGGAGGATCACTTGAGCCCAGGAGTTTGAGGTTGCTGTGAGCTAGGCTGATGCCACAGCATTCTAGCTCAGGTGACAGAGTGAGACTCTGTCTCCAAAAAATAAATAAAAATTTAAAAATTTAAAAAATAATAATAAAAATGAAGCAGAAATTCTGGAGCTGAACAATACAACTGACAAACTGAAAAAGGCATCAGAGTCTTTCAACAGAATTGATCAAGCAGAAGAAAAAAAACAGTGAGCTTGAAGATAGGTTATTTGGAAATAAACAGAAGAGAAAAAAGAGAAAAGAATGAAAAAGCATCACGCATGCCTGCAAAATCTAGAAAACAGCCTCACAAGGGCAAATCTAAGAGTTATTGGCCTTAAAGAGGAGATAGAGGGAGGGACTGCAGTAAAAAATTTATTCAAGGAAATAAAAACTGAGAATATTCCAAACCTAGAGAAAGATATTAATATTCATGTACAAGAAGGACACAGACCACCAAGCAGATTTAATACAAAGAAGACTACCCCAAGGCATTTAATAACCAAGGTCCCAAAGATCACAGATGAGGAACAGGTTCTACGTGAAACAAGAAAAAAGAAAAAAATGGCATATAAAGCAGCTCCAATACGTATGGCGACAGACTTTTCAGTGGAAACATCACACTGCAGGAAAAAGTGGCATGACATATTCAAAGTGCTAAAAGAAGAATATCCTAACCTGAGAATATTATATCCTGGAAAAATGTCCTTCAAACATGAAGGAAAAATAAAGACTTTCTCAGACAAACAATGCTGACAGATTTCATCAACACCACACCTATCCTACAAGAAATGCCAAAAGAAGTTTTTCAATATGAAAGAAAAAAATATTAATCAACAATAAGAAATCATCTGAGGTATTAAACTCACTGGTAACAGTAAGTGCACAAATATAGAATATTGCTGTAATTGCAGTGTGTAAACCACTTATATTATGAGCAGGAAAACTAATAGACAAACCTATCGAAAATAATAACTACAATAACTTTTTGTGAAATAAATAGTATAAAAATATATAAATAAATAAAGACAAAAAAAGTTAAAAAGTGGGGAGGAGGATGGAGTTAAAGTGTAGAATTTTTTTTAATATTCCTTTTTATTTGTTTATAAGCAGTGTTAAGTTTTCATGTTTAAAATAATCAATTATAAAAATTTGAAAGCCTCATGGTAACCTCAAATCAAAAAACCTACAAGAGATACACAAAAAGTAAAAAGCAAGAAACGAAAACATACTACCAGTAAAGATTGCTTTGAACAAAAGAGGACAGGAAGGAAAGGCAGAAGAAAGAGAGGACCACAAAGCAACCAGAAATCAAATAACAACATGGCAGTAGTAAGTCCTTACCCATGAATAATAACATTGAATGTGAATGGACCAAACTCTCCCAAAAAAGGACTCAGAGTGACTGAACAAATTAAAAAAAAAACCAAGATTCAACTATATGTTGTCTACAATAAAGCTACTTCACCTATAAAGGCACGAACAGACTGAAAATAAAGGGATGGAAAAAGATATTCCATGCATATTAAAACTGAAAAAGAGCAGGATTAGCTATACTTGTACCAAATAAAATAGTTGTCAAGACAAAAACTCTATACAGAGACAAAGAGGGTGATTATATAATGATAAAGAAGTCAAATCAGAAAGAGGATATATTAGGTTGTTGCAAAAGTAACCGTAGTTTTGAACTGTGAATTTTAAATCATTATGACTAGGCTCAAACACATCTTTATTAATCAAAATAGGAACCATTATAATCAACACATTTTTGCCAACAAGAAATGTTTGTTTATTCCTATAGCATAAAAATCTGTTCTTTGGGATTTGATGAACACTTAGAAAGTATTTTCTGCATGCTGCCGGTTGTGGAAGCATTTTCTCTGCAAAAAGTCATCGAGCTGCTTGAAGAAGTGGTAGTCAGAGGTCACGTGAACACGACGGATGAAGCAAAACTTCGTAGACCAATTTGTTCAACTTTTGAAGCACTGATTGTGAGATGTGCAGTGGGTCAAGTGTTGTGGAGAAGAATTGGGACCTTTCTGGTGACCAATACCAGCTGCAGGTGTTGCAGTTTTCAGTGTATCTGATCGATTTGGTGAGCATGCTTCACAGATGTAATGGTTTCGCCAGGATTCAGAAAGCTGTAGTGGATCAGATGGGCAGCAGACCACCACACAGTGACCAAGACCTTTTTTTGGTGCAAGTTTGGCTTTGGGAAGTGCTTTGGAGCTTCTTCTCAGTCCAACCACTGAGCTGGTCATCACCGATTGTTGTATAAAATCCACTTTTCGTCACACATCACGTCACAATCCAATAGAGAAATGGTTCATTGTTGTTGCGTACAATGAGAAGACAATGCTTCAAAACGAAGATTTTGTTTGATCTTCAGTCAGCTAATGAGGTCAGCCCACTTATCCAGCTCTTTCACCTTTCCAATTTCCTTCAAATGCCGATCCACCGTAGAATGGTCAAACATGAGTTCATCAGCAGCTTCTTGTGTAGTTGTAAGAGGATGAGCTTTGATGATTGCTCTCAATTGGTTGTTGTCAGTGTCTGATGGCTGGCCATCTGATGGTGGCCACTGCGCTCCTCATCCTCAGGCTCTCGTCTCCTTTATAAAACTTCTTGAACCACCACTACTCTGAACATTCTAACTGCTAGCAGTTAACCACTATTAGCAGTTCCTGGGCCAAATGCATTATTGATGTTGACAGTTGTCTCTGCTGTTACTTTATGACCCATTTTGAACTTAAATAAGAATACTGCTCAAATTTCCTTTTTGTCTAACATCATTTCTATAGTCTATAATAAATGTAAAATAAACAGCAAGTAATAGGTCATTAGCAAAAAATATAAAGAAATGTGCATTAAAATGATGTATAACAAAACCACATTTATTTAAGAACATATTCAGTATCAAATGGCAAATTTCAACAATGCTAAAACCGTAATTACTTTTGTGCCAACCTAACAGTAATTCTAAATATATATGCACCCAACACTGGAGCAAACAGAGATATAAAGCACATATCAGAGCTAAAGAGAGAGTTAGATCCCAATAATCGTTGGAGACCTCAACACTCCACTTTCAGCATTGGACAGATCAGCCAGACAGAAAATCAACACAGAAACATTGCACTTAATCTGCACTATAGACGACATGCAACCAATAGATATTTACAGAATTATTCTTCCAACAGCTGCAGAATACATCTTTTTTTCCTTAGCACATGGATCATTCTCAAAGATGGACCATATTACTATAAGTGAGACTACAAAGCAAGTCTTAAAAAATTCAAAGTAACTAAAATCATACAAAACATTTTCTCTGACCACAACTGAATAAACAGATATCAAAAACAAGAGGAACATTGGAAACTATGAAAACACATGGGAATTAAACGATATGTTTCTGAATGATCAGTGGGTCAATGAAGAGATTAAGAAGGAAATTTAAAAATTTCTCAAAACACGTGAAAATGAAAACAGAACATATCAAAGCTCATGGGATTCAGCAAAAGCAGTTATGAGAAGAAATTTTATAATAATAAATGCCTACATCAAAAAAGCAGAAATTCTTCAAGTGAATAACTTAACAACACATCTCAAAGAACTAACCAACTCAAGATTAATACTCCATCTCCAGATATATATCAAAAAGGAGAGAATTTAATGTATTGAAAAGATACCTACACTCCCATGTTTATTACAGCACTATTCACCATAGCCAAGATTTGAAATCAACCTAAGTATCTATCAATGAATGTATGGCTAGAGAAATTGTGGTATTTATACAAATGGAATATTATATAGCCATATAAAAGAATGAAACCCTGCCATTTGCAACAACATAGATGGGACTAGAGAACATTATGTTAAGTGAAATAAGCCAAGCACAGAAAGACAAATCTCACATTTTCACTGATATATGGGAACCAAATATTAGAAACAATTGACCTCGTGGAGACAGAGAATAGAATGATGGCTACTAGAGGCTGGAAAAGGTAGCAGAGAGTGGGGACATAAAGTGGAGATGGTTCAGTGGTACAAAAATGTAGGTAGATAGTTAGATATAATGAACAATATTTGATAGCAAAAGAAAGTGACTATAATAACACTCGGTTAGGACATACTTTAAAAATACTAGAAGAGTGGAATTGGGATGTTACTAACACAAAGAAATGATAAATGCCTGAGGTGATGTATACTCCAGTTACCTTGATTTGATTAATACATATTGTATGCCTGTATCAAAACATTATATGTACCCTATAAATATATGCAACTATTGTATACCCATAATTAAAAATTAAAAAATTAAAAAATAAAATCAAAGCAATATTCTAAAAAAGCAATTGATAGAATGAATGAATAAATAAGTGAACAAGTAAATGTATACATTGAATATATACATTGTTTAGGATGAGGTTGAGGAAAGGAAAAATATATTAATTATTAAAGTCAAAGGGGCAAAGAAAAAGTGAAGCTTAGAATTCATGAACTTTTATAATTTCATGAAGCAAGTGATCTACCTTTTAAGTGGTGGGAAATTGTAATTATAGTATACTGTAATGTATGACCTAATTCTTGCTAATATTGCAGGCTGACCCACATCAAAATGTTTATCACAATACGGAGTCATTTAACTATTCCTTTGAGTCATGGTCAAATTACAGGAGAAGCTGTATTTACTCAAGAAATATCTTTGAGTAGAAGATATAATGATAAACAAAATTAATGTAGACCTTGCCTTCAAAAAGCAGGCAAAAGTCCAGAGAGGCTTTACTGAACTACACGCACCCTGTGGTGTGTTTGGAACCTTGTCTGAAAGCAAGACTGGCTCTGTTAACATCTGCTAGGAACAGATGAGGAGCTGCTGTACATGGCAATGTGACTCAACCTACATTTCCACTTAAGCTTTATCCAGAGGTAGACATATTAATATTTTGAAACAAATGAAAAAAATTAAGAAAAAAATCTGGTAAGATTTCTGAATTTAAACATAAAGTCCATCAGTATGTTACCGCATGAATAGAAATAAAGATCACGCTTAGGGAAATGAAAAGGCTCAAGAGTCTGGGAATACTGTGCATTTGGAGATCTCATTACTTGTATTTCTTCATTAGCCAAGACTAGTGTTTTCTAAGAAGGCTTTGTGGCTAAAAGAGAAGTTAGTCTTCCAAAGTCTTAAAAACTAAAGTGTTTGTTAGGTGAACCTTGAATTGCTGCTAGTTAAATAGACTACATAATAAAAACATTGCAACAAGGGATACAAATAGTTAGCAGTTTCAAAATTTTGTTCTCTCAAGATTTTCAGGCTTGAGAAATAAAACAACTTTAGAGCTGCTTTAATTGCAGAATCTAAAGCATTAATTTATTTTACATCCATGAGAACCTGTATATTTACTGCAATGTAGCTTACTCCTAAATATACTCTTGTATATTAAGACCAGAATCCCAATTTACTTTAGTTTTTTCCAAAGATTTTTCAATTTTTAAAAATTTTAAATTTTTCTATACATTGTGATTTGATTTTTTAAAAAATAAAATATAATTATACATTTAATACATTAATACATTTTCCATTTAAGAGTTAAAATATCACAGACAATAGCTATTTCTTTTAAATTGTGAATACGTGGGGTTGGGGGAGAGAAGGTAGATTAACAATTAGCAGAAGCAAATTTCTCATGTCCTTAAGCTTAAGGACCCTTATGTGCACAGGCTATTTCCAAGGTGCTGGCTCTAGTATCTAGTATCTAACTTTTGATCTAGTATCTCATATTGTTTCTTTACAAGCTTTTATGCCACCTCCCTCAAAATTCTATATACTTCACGGGTCAATGAAATCTGAATATGATATTTATAATCAGTTAACATTTTACCTATGATCCTCAGCTATTTGTCCATCTTTCAATAGTGAGAAAATCTTGTGACTTATGCCTGCACAAGAAATGAGGAACTGTGTCTGCAACCTGAGTAATCATACTGGTTTGCCAGAAACTAATGGTGTTCTTGGAGAAGGGGCATGTGTTTCTAAAACCAAGACAATTGATCACTGGAACTTTGAGTTGGAAAATGGTTTATTCAAAAGGAGGAGGAAAATGAAGTTTGTTTAATCATGTACTCCAAAGACAGAACTGCTTGTTAACCTGCCTTTTATGGGTTCTCTCTTTTTCCCTCTATTAAAATGAAAACACAAACTCTATCATTTCTACCATTATAAAGGTAAATAACATCACAAGAAAAAAACTTTATATATAATAAAAATGCTATATATTTGTAGCATCTGACATTTTTCTAATAATTGTTTTTTCATCTGTTAATTCATTTGAACTTTTATAAAAATCTATAAAAGTAGGAACAATATTTTAACTTTTTTAAAAAAATTAAAGCAACTAGACTGCAGAGGTTTTTACTAAACAACTGAAGGACACCTAATTTTTAGAGCCTGGACCAGAAACAAAGCTTCTTGAATTAAAACATAATAGATCAGCAAGCAGGTATCTGAAACTTCGTGTAAAAGGTCCTACACTCCAAATATTTACCAGTAAGAAACTATCTTGAAATTAACTTTAGCTGTGCTAGCAATTTAAGCAAATCAGAGCATGCGGATCATTAATACATTTTTTTATCTGTGCAACAAATTCTTCATGTGTTCCTGTCATGGAAGGTGCACCATCTGTACATACACTCACTAAATTTAGCAAATTCAGTCCAACTTCAGTACATTTATCTTGAAAGTTCTTGAAGATATCTATTCCCCATGTTCTGGTTTGCAAGAGTACCCAAAGCAAATAATTCTTCGTAGCAAAGAAAATGTTCTGTTATGACCCAGATGAAGTATAAAACCTGTATCAGGTCAGTAATATCAGTTGATTTATCTGAAGCAATTGAATAATGTATATTTTCCTTCTGAAGTATTGTATGAAGTTGTTCTGTTGACAGCTAATTCATGCTGCTAATCACTTATGGTTCTCCTTGAAAGAGGCAGTTGTTTGATACTTTGAAATATTATCAGGGTCTAAGCATCCTACAACTTTGACAATGCATTCTTTCATAATTTCTACATCACTACATGGCTTCCCTTTTTTCCCCCTAATATATAAGCTACTTTACAAGGTGCTTCAGTGGCATTATTTCCAGGTTTTATTGTTGCTTGAAAGAATTGTCCTTGCTTTTTCTTTTTGTCTTTTATTTTCTGAAATACAACCTTTTGTGTCTTTCTCTCCAATTTAAAATATTTTGGTCCTTATGAGTGTTATAATGCTGATGCATTCAATTTCCATAATGTTGATATTGCAGTATCACGAAGCAAGCAAATCATCTTCTCTTTAGCAGAAACAATATTGAAATTTCCAATCCTCATTAAAAAATCTTGTTTTCTTCCTTCAGTGTTCTCTTGGTCTTCTTTGACATGATGGGATGTTAAGCAGACAGAATTAAAAAATACTGCCAAGCTGTGCAAGTATTCACAAACTCCACTTCAAACAGAAACACAGCACATGGTTGTCAAAAGACAGTAACAGACTGGCATACTTGACCCTCATAAACTCTCACCAACCAGCCTCATAAGGTAGTGGTGTCAGTCAGGTGGGGGAAGTCAGAGCTAAATTCTGAGTGTAGCAGCCATCAGTTTAGCCTTTATGGCTTACTAATGCTCTAATTGTGTCGGTCAATCTGGGAGGATTATTTTGTTGAAACTTACTTTATTCTTTGGTATTTTAAGTATGTTCATTCTAAAAATAAAATAAAGATATAAAAGACAAACAAAATGTATTATTAATAATAAAAATAAAAGGATTTGTTCAGTAAAATTTGGATTCAGTCAAAAGGTGCATTTAAAGGTCTAGAAGGCCACATATGGCTTTCCAACCCCGGTCCATGTTCTACAACATTCTGCTATAGTGCCCTTTGATTAACTGCTGAGGTCCAAAATTTCCATGATATAGACCTATAGCTTAAATATAGTATACCCAGTTTACTTATAACTCAGAGACTATTGAAATATGGAAATCAATATTATTTTGAGAGGTGCAATTTCACCTGCATTAATTCTCTCAAGGGCCTTGTGAGTAGCAGCATTGAACAGGGTCCCAGTCCAACTCTACTAACTTTTGCCTGTGAGAGCTTAGGTAAGTGTTTGAACCTGCTTCAGTCTCATTTTGCTACTTTATGTCAAAAAATGTATTTTTAGAAAGGTTGTTATGGGGATTATAGAACCTATTATATACACATTTTCTGGCATGTGATAAGGAATTTATAAATGCTAGCTATTATTAAACTATCATTATTTCCATTTACAGAGGAGAAAATCGAGGGTCAGAGAATATAAGTGATTTCCCCAAGGGCACACAGCTCTTGCGCAGTGGAGGTTTGTCTTGGACTCAGGTTCTATGGTGCTGTATTTCATGCAACTGGTAGGGCACCTCCCTGCTTCAAAAATCTTCAAAGTCTTGCACAGCACAGACTTCATTTTTTCAGTTGTTTTCTTTGGTTATTTAGTTTCACATCACTTTTCTTTGAGTTTGAATATTTATGTGGTACATAGTTTATGAGATACAATTCAGTTTCTAGCTTTCTATGCTGTTCTTTCTGCAAAAACACATCAAATTCCCTAAAGGCAGAATAACTGGTATCTATACAAAACTACATTTAGCTGTACCTCTGTACTCAATAAGTAACTTGATTTCATTATAGAACAGAGCTTATTCTTTCAACAAATAGTTTGGGTCTACTGGTATTCATTTGATGGGTCCTCTACCTCTCCAGGAATTCCTGTCTTTCCAGCCAAGAAAGAAAACCAGGTTTTTGGCAGAAATTTTGCTATTGAAAGATAACTTCCAATGTCATGGACAACAAATAAGGGAATATACAGAAGAGAGAAGTGTCAAAGCTAAGACAAAACAAAGAAAGAAGCACTCATCTTGAAGAATCATAGGATCACAATAAAGGAAGAAGAAGTAGGAAGAATGAGTATCATATAGAGTTTCATTATAACCAACCATGTGGGGATAAGAAGATAAAAGAGGCCAGATGCAGTGTCTCAGACCTGTAATCCTAGCACTTTGGGAGGCTGAGACGGGAGGATTGCTTAAGGCCCGACGTTTAAGACCAGCCTGAACAAGAACGAGACCCGCGCCTACAAAAAGCAGGGGGTGCTGGTGTGTGTCTATAGTCCCAGCTACTCAGGAGGCTGAAACAGAAGGATTGCTTGAGCCTGGGAGTTGGAGGCTGCAGTGAGCTATGATGACGCTACTGCACTCCAGCCTGGGAAACAGGGAGACACTGTCTCAAAAAAAAGGAAAAGATAAAGGACCAAAAAGGATTACAAAATGCGCAAAGCAGGTAAAGAAAGTGGGGATGGGAAATATCTATTTGCATAGTTGGAAGAGGGAAAATAAAGAATACTAGTCCAATATCTGCTTCTGTGTTCTCAAAATAAACAGCCACTACTGTTTCATTATCTTAGGAAGCAGATTTATTTCCATCTGCTCTGAGACCTCAGAAAATCCTTAATATGACTGAATCAGATTCTGAAACACTTTGCATACCATGGGTGTGGCACAGTTCACCAACTCTAAGAAAATGTCTTTCTCGCCCACGGAGCACACACAACACATTAATAGGTGCTAAAGTAATTGAACCAGGTGTGTAAGCATAAAGTGAAGTGCCCAGCAAATACTGAATGCTCAATAATTTTCTTTTTTTTACTTGCATAAAGAGTTTACAAAAATTCAGGAAACAAATTTTGTCAGTTTTAAAAGAAAAACAATGCTATATAACAATATATGATAATTATCTAATTTGAGATATAAAAATAGCAAGCTTTAGGATTTCAGAGGAAAGGAAAATCACCACGGGTCAGCTGATGTGGTCAGAGAAGGCATCCACAGGAGGTGGGTCTGGTCATCATCCAAGTCTCTTAGTGTGGTACCAAGAATACGTAATTAAGCATTGACACCTAAAAAGGCTGACCTATGGCACAAGAATAGCACTTACCTCTAATTTACTTCCTTTTTGTCTGACAATGTTCTTCCAGTTGAATGTGTAATATTCTAGTAAAAATAACCTTGTTGACAGAGCAAACACATACAGGAAAAAAAATCAAAAGAGCAGAGCTCTTAAAAGTACATGGTTATTATGAAAAATATATGGCAACACTCATTTCTGTACTCCTTTTTCTGTGCTTCTTTCATCATTTAATGTTAAAATCTTTATTCTTCAACATATAGACTTATGATCCAAAGCCACCAGAAGTAACATTTAATCTGACATCTCCCCCAAACTCACACAACATCAAATGTTTAATTGTCTTCTTTTTATGACTATGTTTTTCTTCATTATTTTCTGCAACTTATCTTTCTCCACTTGCTTCTTATGCAGAATAAATTTTTAACTTCTCTCTTTATCGCCTTATATTTGTGCATTTGTGTCTGCCTGTGATTCAAAATCTACCAGTTATATTTGTTTTGCCTAAAATATACTTTGTAGGGTTTATATCAGTGGCACCAACAAAGAACAAAACATTGGAAGAAAAACACATAAGCTTTAAAATCCTTAATGGCAAGGCATATATTTTCCCTCTATGTCCCCAGTACTGTTCTAGGTGCTTTCCTGGACTAATTAATAGTAGAATCTCAATAAAAACATATTAAATAAGTAAACCGAAAGCAATAAAAAATTATTCATCGATTTTGTTCATTTATTCAGTTCATCATCAAATCTTCCATCCATTTATTCCAACAGGCACTACCAGGGTAAAAAGATAGAATGAGACTCCAGCCTTGAAAGTAGTAAAAGTCTATTAGGGAAGATGACAGGAACATGTATAATTAAAACAGACATTGAATGCTTAGAATGCCTTAAGATTCAAAGCTATTGCATGGGAGTAAAGGGAAAGAAGGGAGCAAACCGTGTTTCGTTCTGCTTGTCAGAGAAAGATAATAATGCCGGCTAATAATCAGCATCACCAACCACCTTAGAAATTAGGTACTCACAAAAATGCTTAAATTTTACCAACAAATACCTCTACAGTTTGGCCAATGTGTGCACATCAGCGTTAAATGGTTAAATGGAATCAAACTGTGAGTTTAAGTCATGATCATGTTTGATCCCAGGTTATCTGGCAGCAAATGACTGGCCAGGCCATAATCCACAGTTGTTTTTGTGTCCCCATCTATGCGTTCAATCAGATCAATTCACTCAGAAATTTGAGATCTGTCTTGTGGACACAACTTCTGGCACAATTACCCGAGAGCTTTCCTATTAGACACCCTATGACAACAAATGTCAGGTCTGCCTGGCCCAATGATTTCATATCTTTTGCTGATTAAATGATGTGATACATTATGATGTGTGTTGAGAGGTGAGATTGCTTCATTGTGAAGTAGAATTAATGCAATTGTTCTCCAAGGGGTGACAGCCGAGGGAAGCAAATAAGCAATATTCAAATGCCTCATAGAAAGTAAAGCTCTGGCTTTAGGACGTGACGTGTAAAAATATGAAAATCAGTGGCCATTAAATTCCTTTTTGTGGTCTAAAGTTAACACAAGAATGTGACTTATTAGTGTCTGTCTAACACTGGCTAGGAAATACTGAAGACTTTTTCATGGTTTGTGTCTCATTCGACAAATTATATAAATTTTATTTCTATGCCTTGTTTGTAGCTCTGCCATGTGTAGTAGCAGCACATCTTTTAAAGCTGGAATTCCAGACCTCAAGGAGCTTCTGCTGTATTTAGGAAGACAGAAAAATGTTAAACGTGCAAACTAAGTGGTAGTGTCGCTACTGTTTCCACAAACCTGATTTAGGAAATTCAAAAATAAATGACTGTTTTATGCTAGGACAGAAACCCCTGAGACCAAAAGAAAAAGAAAAAAGAAAGAGAAGAAGAAGGAGGAGGAGAAAAGAAAATACATGTTATTCTAACAGTCTCCTTATTTGCTACAAGCACAGATGTAAACTTGTCCTCAAGTGCCATATTTACATCTCCCCACAGAGTACATCATCCCTCCAATGCAATACTATAAATGATACAGAAATTCCATTTCTAGCCTACAAAGCATGTTTGTTCTGTAATGTTGTCGAAACAATATGGAAAAGGCACTGGCAGTGGAAAATGTGAAAAAAAAGAGAGAGAGAGAGAAGAAAGAGCATGCATTGTTTTCCTTTAATTTTTTTTGCATTTATATAGCATATTATATTTTGTAGTCTACAAAATATTATATGCACATAAGTTTCATTTTTCTTTTAAAACCGCATAAAATAGGGAAATTACAAATGAGGGGACTGAAACACAAAGAACTTTAAAAAGGTATCCATTAAGAATTATAGTTAATTTTTCAAAATTCTCTTCTGTTCCATTAACAAAGTTTCTAACCCTGAACATAACCATTCTCTCCCCACTTATGCTATGAATTTTCCACCGTTTCACCTTTTCAGGTACTTGGTACCATCATATAACACTCCTTACTATGCAAGTTCTCCCTATGGACTTGCTTTGTTTCCCTCAACACAAAATCATTCTCAAGTTCCCATGTTAAAAACAGAAGTCTCTATCGCCACCATCTCTCTAGCTACCATACAATGCTGCCTCCTCCCTTCATGTCTCTGGTACCACCCTCCAAATCCAACACCATTTGCTGGCAACTTAATTTCACCTTTCCCAGTTCTATGAAAGTACTTTTGCTAATCCAAGATTCCCTGCCTGTTACTTTAATTGAGCATTTTCTGTTCTTAACCGAATGAATGTCTCTGTTACTTCCAACACGCTCTCTGCCTCCTCTCCAGAAATCTTTTTTATTTGCCATTCTGGAGTCTGAACACCACTCTCTTCAGTTTCCCTCTTGTCCATTTCTAATCAGTCTTTTTGGAAACTCCCTTTTCTCCGCTGTCTAGAGGAATGTTAGATGATTACATCCATGGTCAATATTGTAGTCTTTTTTTGATTTTTTCCCTCTCCTTTTCCTCACTGAAATCAACTGATCACCTGTGACTGTCCATTCAACTGACCAATCACACACGAATGCCGATCTGCCCTTTCCATCTCCACTGCCTTTGCCTTAGCTCATTTCTTCATCCTTTACTATGCAGATGACCACAGAGTTTGCTAACAGTTCTTCCTGCTGTTTCTCACCATTTCCACCAGCACCAACAGCAAATGCTCATTCACTCTACACAAATAAAATTGTTACTTTGTAGCTTTACTTGTCAATCAAGATGCAACTGTTTAAACTAGCAAGCCCATTATTTGAGGTTTATAATTGCATTCCTTTTGGGCTTCATCCATTATTAATCTACAACCTGATTCTGAGCTCCAGCTCACACAAATGTCTTGCCGTTCTGTGAGGTCTTGCTGCTCCTTCAATGCTAGGGAGGGACCATTCCCTCTACTTAGAAATGTCCTCTTTGGCTGCTTGTCTTCGAAAGCATGTGCTTCTCTTTATACAAGAGCCTTCCCAAGACTTTGTAAAGTAAGTTTGAATTTGAGTCCTTTAGATTTCTATAACGATGGAGTTCAGGATATGCTACCCCCAAATATGGCACTGTGGCATTTAAGAAAAAGTCAGAAGTAGGAAGGTCTCCTGCCCTTCTCTCCGGAAACAGGCCATAAAAGAATTCTCTGATCTTCCTCTAAAGTCCACCCTATACTGAGAGGAAAGAAATGTCCTTTTCTCTGAAGACACAGGGACACAGTAAACAAGCAGGCCTTGCTAAGGTCCCCCTAGTTTATTACCATTAGATCATCCCCCTCTTGTCTCCATCATATGTCTGCACAAATGTCCACTCTTTTTCAAATTTAGCATAAAAATGCATGCTTCCCTGCTTTTTATGGTCTTCATTTCCAAAAGAAGTAAAACTTATGTTAAATTATTTGTTTGCTTTTCTCTTGCTAAACTGTCTTTTGTTATAGGGGCCTCAACCCTGAACAAAGCAATGTGTGAGAAAAGAAATCCTTACAACAATGTCTACCATTTTGTAGGATTGTTGCTTTATTTGCCTTCCCCATAAGTATTGAGAGTGATTATGACATGTATCTTTTAAGTATTTTAAGCAAATTTCTCATCTCACCCCTGAAATCGATCTTAGATAATCTGCTTGTGTCAGAAAGCCTTTACTCCAAGACGGTAAGAATGAAAAACTGCAGCTCAGTTTCTGTACACATTAAATATAACTTCTAAGTTTTGGAATCTAAAATAATGAATGATGTTTAGAGCAATAGTTAATTAATCAGTGCCTTCTAAGCAATATCTCAAAAGCATTTTCTTCTATATATTTCTTGTCTAATGTCTACATGTATTATGTTTATGTAAAAATGATTAATAACAAGTGTGCCTCAATGCAGCTTTATCAAGAGTACAAAGTAATTAATTAAAATGCCTTTTAAATCAAGGAACTATAATGTGCCCTTCATCTTACAGTTCTTAATTGAATTCCTAAATAAAATTTAAGCCATACCCTCATTTTGTGCTTTTTCACTTGGTGCTCTCCTGATGGAAATAAACTCTGATGTATTACTGCTGGAGTGTAATATTCTGTCATATCGATAAATTCCACAAAGTCTTAAGCCATGAATAAGATGATAACATGCTGCTTTTAAAAATGTCTGAGAATTAATCATTTATTTCCCTTTCCTGACATATCTTTTATGTTTTGCATGTTTCTCAAAGACAAGGGAAGTACTAACTAACGTTAAGCAATGTTACTGTCCTCACTGGTGGAGGAAAATGAAACTATCAATCCCCAAACAAAGTGGCACACTTGACTTTGAAGGTGCAAGTTTGTCCAATTTCAGAGTCTTTTCTAAATACCTTTCTTGACTTATGAAATTCAAAATTACTCTGACAGTTACAGATTCTATTTTTAGAATATGTGCCTTTTGTCAAATAATTTTGCATAATCTTCCAAGTGCTTGGAGCATGAAGACAATCAAGGGAGATTTAAAGTGCTTGAATCGCTAGAGTAAAAGTGACACATGAAGCAATCATATAAATTCAATCAAAAAATTTACCTCTACGAAGAATATTTCTAAAACATTATGTTCGTGTATGAGTCTACATTATTAACAGCAACTCTACAGTCAATGTTTTTTAAAAAAGGAAACAAGTGAGAACTTTAAGGATTAATTTGGGTTTAAGCTTTTCAATAGTTTTCAGTACAACCAAAATTTTCCTATAAAGTATAAATTTCCAAGCCTAGGTAATGGTCCATAGAAACTGAAATTCATTCATCTCTTTATGTGGAAAGTCTATGCAAGTGGTTTAATACAAGACAAGGTGAAGAACAAGAAAGGCATTGACCTAATTGTAAGAATGAACATATGAAAAAAGGTTACATTCTCACACTGCTAGTAGGAGTGCAAATTAGTATTTCATTTTGGAAAGAAATACGGAACTAATTTTCAACAAACCTAATAAATTTTACTCAGTTAAATCAGAAATCTGTCCCAGGGAAATAACATAAACTAACATATACATAAATAGTTTGTTTCAGCATCCTATAAAATAGCAAATATATAAAAACAATACGAATTTCTGAAATTATGATGTGTTTATTAAATATGGTACAAAATGATTGACAATATGGTAACTACTTAATTAAGGTATAAATTTAGAGTGGTTTATTACATGGACACCAAAATTGCAGTAATTATAAAACAAAGAAAATTAAAAGTCTGAGGAACAGAATTTATCAGAGAAGTGTTGATATACCCTAGTCTTCTTATCTTACCAATTTTCTCTTCTTCCAGGCATCATCAAAATAATAGATAGAAATAGCCATAACATATTTCAAGTAATAGTTGGCTTATTTCTTCCTCATTTTTCTATACTTTGTACTTAATGGATGCTGAAGAAACTAGATGTGGTTAAATAAGTGAGCTTTTCATCCTATGTTGAAAATAATATTTATTTTCCTATACTGTGTTCAATAAGTTCTCCCTAAATATTAAATACTACATCCTGAATGAAGAGAATTATAAAGTTTCAGAAGTACAAAGAACATAAAAATCACACAAAACCTCTCTCTCTAGTGACACTCACTATTTGACATTTTGATATTTTTCCTTCATTATAAATGAAGAGCAAATACAGGAATATATAATACATACGGTATACACTTTTATTCATTTTTCTCATTTAATGTAGTGGGAATATTTTCTCAAGTCATTTAGAATTATTGCATTATTTGTAATATGTTATCCACACTCTTATCAGAACATTATGTAGGTTGTTTCCAATTTCTTCCAACATTGCAATAAATAGGTCTACACGTTAATTATGATCCGAGTTTCTGTTCCATTAGGCATGATTGCGCATTACAGTCTAAAACTTAAAAACTGTTTAAAGGTTCCTGGTATATTTGTTTTTGTTTTGTTTTGTTTTGCTTTGCTTTTCAAAATGCAGCAGTTTACATTCCTACTGGTTGTACATGTATGTCCGTTTCATTGCACCCTAACCAATATTTAGCATAATTACTTAAAAATTGTTTACTACTTTTGGAGCTTAAAATCAACTATTTTGTTTTATTTTCAATCATTTGATTAATAATGCAGTTAATCATTTATTGTTTTTATTATATAGCTTATTATCATGTGATTGTTTATTTAAACATAATGCCTTCTTTAAACTGGCATTTTTGTGAGTTCTTTATAGATTACCATGACAGCTTCAAATATCACCACAAATAGTTTATATCCCTGAAAATATGGTTCTTAGTTGGTCCTTTGGCTTTTAGTAGATTTTTCCATATTGTATATTCTTAGAAAAGAATATAGGAATGCATTTATGCAATCAGATTTAACCTAAGATATATATTCCAAGTAAGGTTAGATTTTCTATATGCTAATTAATTTTTTCTGACTTACCATTAATCAATTATATAATAATTGATTATTACAGTGAAGATGAGAGTTATTGTTTATTCATTCATTCATGCTTTCAGTACTATTTTTTGAGCAACTACTGACTGAAAATGCCTCTTTCCAGGCTCTTGGAACATATTAGTAAACAAAACAGATGGAGATTCTTGTCTGCAGGAATTTTTGCTTACCTTCTAATGGGAGGAGAGAGACAACAAGCAACATGTATAGTAGGCAGAATAATGGCTCCCCAGAGATGTCCCTAATCCCCAGAACTTGTGAATATGTTTCCTTACATAGCACAAAGGATATAAAGTATTTTAGGGTTATGAACCCTAAAATAAGGAGACTATCTTGATATATCTGGGGGGACCAATCTAATCTATGATCCTTTAAAAGCAGAGAACTGTATCTGGCTGGGAGTGTCAGGGAGGTGAGGCAGAAGGGGAAATCAGAGAAATTCTACTCCTGAGAAGGATTTGATGAGCAGTTGCTGGCTCCGAGATATAGAGATCCATCTGCAAGAATTGGAAAAAGGACTCTAGAAGCTAAGTGGCCACCAGCTGACAGCCAGCAAGGACAATGAAACCTCCACAAGGAACTGGATTCTGCCAATACTCCAAATGAGTTTGGAAATCTGCTCTTCTCCAAGCCACACTACATCTGTGTAATCTGTCCTGACAGCAATAGAAACCTAGCATAAAATGACAAAAAAAAAAAAAAAAGTAAATTAGATAATATTAGAAGGTACTAAATGCTCTGGGAAAAAAATAGGTAAAATTAGTAAAAAGTCCAGAAGGGTAAAGAAGGCCTGTGTGAGGAGACCAGGCAGATGGAAGATTAAATAGGGTGGCCAGATTGAGCCTCATCAAGAAGCTGACATTTGAAAAAAGATATGAAGGAGTTAAGGATGTGGACATATGACAAGAAGGACATATGACAGAAGTCCTTCCAGGCAGAGGAACCTACTACAGGAAAGACTTCACAGCAGACCTGACATCTCTGAGGAACCCTCATGTGCCCAGAATGGAGTGGGGCAGAGAAGGAGGCGGCAGGTGGAGAAGAAGTCAGACAGGCATGGGGACTTGGGTCATATACCATCTAGGCCCTTGGAAAATTTATTGTTTATTATGAATGAAATAAAAAGCCACTAAAAGGTTTTGAGGACAAAAATACTGTGGTCTGATTTAAAATTTTCAAGGACCAATATGGCTGCTGTACTGAGAATAGTCTTTTATGGGAGAAAAGATAGAAACTAAGACATTTGTTCTGAGGTGACATCATTAATCCACATAAGAGATAATGAGAGCTTAATCTAAGGTGGTAAAAATGGAGGTGATGAAGGGACTCTACTCTCAAAATAATTTTTTTTAAATTTACATATAAAATTTAAGAGTCTCATTTTCAGGAAGCCACCATGACATCTCTAGACAGCCTCACTTAATTATCGTAACATATCACACTATTGTTAAAGCACTCATCACACTGGTCTGGAATTATCTGTTTATCTTTCCTTCTAGACTGCAAATTAAACTCTAAGAAAAGCAATTGTATATTTTCAGGTGAGCCTAATAAAAAGCTACATGCTGCCATCCCCATTTCTAATCTGTACTGTAGTAGGTACAGTTTAGTCTTTTGAGAAGAGTTATCTTTTGTGACACGAGAGAGATCCTCCAGGCCACTTCCCTCGGAATCTGTATCATTTCGAACAACCTAGATGATATGTAGAGGTGAAAATCAAGTTCATACTACTTGGATTCTTTAAGTATAAAGAAAGTCTCAGGAATATATTGATAGTATAATCATCAATAGAAAGACAGGTCACATGGAACATTTCTTCTTGGATTTTAATTCACTTTTTCCCCTGTGGGACCATTCTAAAGAAAGAGCCTAGAATAATCCAATAAAAAAAAAAGAAAGAGAGCAGTGGCACCATGTTTACTAAGGAGTAAGGTGCAAAAGCTTACCAAGCCTGTGAAGTATGTGTAACAACTGATTTCTGCTCAGCAATAAGCACCATAGACATCACGGACTACGTGAGCTTCATCTTGTTTAACAAACTTTTTTTTTTCCTTTTTGGCCCACATTCTAACAGTAACAAAAGCCAACTAACATTTAGACAGGAAGCTTGTCAGGATCTGAGCAAGGACCATTTTGCATTCTAATCACTAGTTAGAAGACATACCTACAAATTAATCTCTGGCACTAATAGTTTTAACTATTTATTACCAAGAGAAGCATAATTAACCTGGAGTGAGCCTTTGTTTTTTATAGCTTACTGAAGAGGATGATGAAAAATGTTGTGGGGAGGAGAGAAAAATGAAGTTATCACTCCTTTCTAGTCTTCAAAATTTTTACAAACAAGAATGTTAAAGATCATTCAAAGAAACTGAGAGGCCATTTATATCCTTCCATTTCATTTTGTTGTACTAATTTGATAATACCAGCATTTACCAGTTTTCTTTTTGTTTTTACATATTTGTGATTTACTTCCTTACTCTTTTAAGTTTATACTTGTAACAAACGTATATGTGATTTCAAACAGCAAATGGCATACCAATTATAACCATTTAAATAAAAGAGATATTTGATGCGTACTTATATTTTTGAACGTGTAAATGAATAGTATGCATGGGTGAAGAGAGTGAAAGTATTTCATTTCAGGGAGCAATAACTTCCAAAAGCTTATTATTCTAAAAATAATTGCAAAGTGTACTCATTCTTAATTTTTCTATCTATATAAATCAATCTATTGCTTTTACCTTAAGTTTTCTCTAAAGTAAACTAGATAGTATTTTATGCTGGAAAAATTGATCTAATATTAAATATAGCTTTTTGTTCATTAAAACAAGTATGCAATGCCATTATTCATCAAGCACTCTGCTAGTCATTAGAAATAAAAGATGTTTAAGACAAAGGCTTTGCCTATGAGGGTCCCAAAGACTATTCTAATTCAACTTTAGTCTGCTGAGTAGGCTTTCAAGTCTGGGTAAAATCCATATCTTCTGAGGCTTGAAAGTTCACTACAATTTATTTGGAAAACCACTGGCTAACACAGTGTTGGGCTCCTTCAATCAATCTGTTTCCTATAAATAGAGGTATATCATAGTTTATGAGGGAGGAAAGCAAATATCCTCTGAGAGTGGTAAGAATCAGAAAAGGAAGATTTGTAGACTGCAAAAAGAAAGACAATATGAATTGATCCTCATATAATTATAATAGGAATACTATAAAAGTTCCCCCCCCCCAGGAGTGGGGAGTTAGTAGTTAGACAACAGTCAAAATATCTCCCAAGCATTCAGGCAACACTAGGGAATATAAAGCTATTGGGGAAAAGAAAACTAAGACTTTGTAAAAGTGACTTGAGTGATTGGGCCAGAGCATTCTAGAATATCCTGGAACTCTGGACACAATTATCGTGAACAAAACTAAGGACCTTTACTTCCACATCCAGGTAGGAAGATTGTGGCCAAACCTTGCATGCCCTAAAATGATTAAGTACATGTTTACCCAAACTCTTGCTCTAAGTCGCTTAAATTTTATTACATCTCTGAGACCATAACAGTTGGTCTTAGGAAACAAAAACCAATAACTAAGAATCTCATATCAGACCAGAAGATAGGAATATAAAGTTTGTGTAAATGAAAAATGTTAACTGGCAGTAAGCTCACGAAGGAACAGATAAAGAAAATGGCAGCAGTAACCTATGTGTAAAGCAGAAAGATCACAGTCATTTGCTCTATTGGTCTGTCAAATTTACAAATTCTGCTTATCAATAAATCTTCTAGAATAGATTATCAGACACAAGTTCTTATCTTGGGACCACAGCCTTGGCCGTACTAGGACATTTCATAAAGCCCCCAAGGCCCGTAAGGTATACTATGAGTGCTAGGTGCTAGGCGCTCTTCCATGTATTAACTACTCTTCACAATGATACAGAGAAGTAGGCGATCTTATTAGGAGTATTACCAACTTACAGATTCAGAAACCGAAGCTCACAGCTAAGTTAAGAAGCTTGCCTAACGTTTCACAGTTAGTAACCCAATGCAGTCTAGTACCCATGGCGTTTGGTAATATGTTCTGGAAAGAAGAAGGAAAGTGCAGTCATCACAGCACTCACAGCTGTCTTCGGTTTGTCTGATATGAAATGTCTGTCAATCATGGAAAAGGAGAAGGATAAATTATGTGAGTCAAAGAAAAGCAGGAGGCAGGAAGCCCTACAGACAGACAATTATTTAGAAGAAAAATAAAACAGAAATGGAAATATTTTGAGTTGTAAAAATACTTTTGTAATTTTGTAGATTATAGTTAATGTGTAAATTAGGCGGTAAAATCAATTATTTTGACAGCAGATTTGCAGAGGGAGAGACAGGCTGGAACGAAAGAAGTGCTCCAGGCTGTCACTGACATCAGACTTGTGCATTTCCTTTGGAAAGAGGCCCTGAGGTTTTCAAATGCTACTGATGTACACACACAAATCACATTGCCCATGCAATTTCAAGGTGAGATTCTGGGAAAAGTCCCTTTGAGCTAAACAATTTTGCATTCATCTTTAATCAGAAGTCAAAGATTTTAATCCATGTTCTCATTGAAAGCTGAATATATTACAAATAAAGGAAACTGATGTATCTCAGAGATTTATTAATGTGCTTTTGAAAACTACCAACATCTCATCAAAATTTCATTTGATTTTCTTCAGAACCATTTTTTGCTTTAGTCCAGAAAATTGTATAATGTCAAAACCTTTTTATTCCACATGAATTATACCATTCCATCAGGCTGATTAAGCATTTGAGCCACAGTTCAGTGTTTCAAACTGATACTAAACCTGAGCTATCAACACTAAACATCTATCAAGTGACAAAAGTTTTTACCAGGCTGCAAAATATTTGACTGGAAGTAAACATCAGACATCAGGGAAAGCACATTCTTAAGCTACAGGTAAGCAGGTTGGAACTGTTTGGTTAATTTCTGAGGTTTAGAGCATGTCCTTTAATAAAATTAAGCTCAGAAATTATTATTAAGCTCCTACTATGTTTCATGTACTGCATTAGGTGTTTCAGATTCAAAAGCTTTATCTCTGTTTATAAGGGGAAGGGTAGTGAAAAAGACAAAAGTAACATGCAAAAGGAAAAAGAAATGTAACTAGAGGCATTGCCTATGTCTTCAATGATCGTATGAGAGAAAGACTTCAAAATTATTTCTGCAAAATAATTTGAGAGAGTCAAACACAGATTAATATGCTGGTGAAAACGTCTGCAATAAATACTCACAAGGTAAATATCTACATAACACAAAGATTGGCCAATCCTCTTGATGGTTCACTCATTATAAGCAATAGTCAATTTAAGAAAATGAGAAAGCAAAGACACTTAGCAGTTTATTGGGATTGGACTATCCACAAAGTGACATGTTTTATATGCAAAGAGATATGCTACAAAATGACATTAAGAAAACAGGGAATAGAGTGGGTCAGTGAATCAACTATGGCAACAACAAGGTTAGAGATGTATTGGAATTCAAGGAACAGAAATCAACCTTCCGTTCTGTCATCAATGTCATTAACACTACACAGGGCTTATATCCCAGAACTTTTTAAGTTCCAAGGAAAGAAGAGGAATAGATGCAGGCTTTCTAGGATTTGAGAGTTTATCCAGAAAAAGATTGCATTTATAAAATGATAAGTAGCATTTCCTTCCCCCCACCAGGTTCATAATTTATTGTACAAATTGAGTATCACATGATGAGGTGACATTAGCTCCTCCAGGCATGGAGACTTAACAGATGAGGTACAGTTTAGAATCCATTTATGTTTCTTTCACAGCTGAAGTTTTTTTAGACCTTAACTTGAAGTATAAGATCATCAAAGCAATGCCCCTGTATGTGGCCAGTACACAATTCATTCTACCTGTGAGAGTGTAAGAGTTGAAATATTTTTTAATACCAGTGAACTGGAATTGGGCATCAGTCTCTGGACTTGCCATGATTCCAATCTCCCCAAAGCCACAAATTCTTCAGCCAGTGCCCTTCAGTGTTTGCAGTCACCTCTCGACCCAGCCAACAGAATTTCTTAGGGGCCAAAAGAATTAAAGAGATAAAATGTCACTTGGGAAGTAAGAGAAGGTGAAATGCTAGTAGAACATAGAAGTAGAACACAATAGTATAGAAAAACTTTGCTCTAAAATTGAGTTATAGTCCTAGGGTACTATCCTGTTACTTATTCTGAATCAAACTTCTTCAACTGCATAATTTCCATGGACACTGTAGCTAAGACCACTGACTAGAAACAAACAGCACCTTGTTATAACACAAGAGCCATCTTCAACAAGTTGTATGGCCTTGGCATAATAACTAAACCTTTCTAAGACTATCTTATCATCGTATAAGAATAATAAACAACCACTTCATCAGCAAGTTAAAATAATTGAATTATAATTCATAAAACATGGCTAACATATACAAAAGTTTTCAGTAAATATTAGCTACTAATGGAAAGAATATGTTTTGCAAAATTACAAATCAGTGTCTTGGCAAGTTTCTAAATATGTATGTGTACATCTATATATATACACACACTCTCTACAGAAGAAAATGGAAATATGTAAGTTTAACTACTTGCTGATTCATTAATTCAAGTGAAAACTAAAAACTAATATTGAATTGCCAGAGCTCTACAAAAAATGCTAATGTACAGTGTACTTGTGGATATAAAACCTGAAGATGTTGGGGTTTTTAAAATTACATTCTTTGATTCATATGTCATTATGTACAACACCACTATGTTAAACATTTGACCATTATTAAGATTTATGAAGTTCTGTCCTGATTTAAATTGATACCATGTAACCAATAACCCAACAAAAATTTAGATGCAACAGGTATTTTAAAAGAGAGAAAAGCAAGTCAAAAGAATGGTCATTAAAATTAATGTAGTCCTTTTTTTTTTTACTAATATTGTAAAGATTCACATTTACTTCTATTGCAAATAACAGTATAAGGGAAGGATTCATTTCTTCTATCCAAAAAATCTTTACATAAAATGTAAATGGTTGTATATATTTACATAAAAACTTGAGTATTTTACATCAAGTGACTTGTTCAGTTCACCCATTTGCCTTAAAACCAACAAACTGATGTTACTATCCTGACATGATGAAACCTATTTTGAAAAATCTCAATTGGATAAACTCAAATGGATCCAGAGTAATTTCAATACCAATAGTCCTTTTACACTATATATAATTTTGGTTGTTAACATAAAAATAAGAAACTCGGATTAATCAATAGAGTTGTTTTCTGAGTGACAAACTCAAGATCTATCTTTGTATCATACTCAGATAATAAAAACCATCATACTTCCCATAATTTAATCAATTTTAGTCATTCCATCATGTTTAAATGAGTTTCATATACATGTTATATATAATTTGGATATCTACATATATGCATACATTAGTCCTCCCCTTATGTGCAGTTTTGCTATCTGCAGTTTCGCTTTCCATGGTTTCAGATATCTGAGATACAGTACAATAAGATATTTTGAGAAAAAAGGAGAGAGAGCAAGAGACCATATTCACATAACTTTTATTACAGTATGTTGTTATAATTGTTCTTTCTCTTTAGTTATTATTGTTAATCTCTTACTATACCTAATTTATACATTAAACTTGATCATAGGTATGCCTATATAGGAAAAAACACAATATATAGGGTTAGCTACTACCCATAGTTTCAGATATCTACTCAGGGTCTTAGAACTTATTCCCCGTAGATAAAGTGGGACTACTGTACATATATTCATCCTCCTCATAGTAGAATAAATTAAAATATTTTATTTTTCAGGGTTTATTTTAGATTTTTATTCTAATCTAGGAAGACTCTTATCTCATTGAAGAAGTGCCAATCTTGCTAACTCCACAAGAGTTACGGCAAAAGGTTCAAGAGAGCTCTCTGGGGTCTCTTTTATAAGTGTGCTAATCCCATGAGGGCTCTGTCCTCAGGACCTAATCACTTCCCAAAGGCCCAACCTCTTAATATCATCACTTTCAGGTTTAGGATTTCAACATATGGATTTTGGGAGATATACAAATATTCAGATCATAGCATTCCATATCTTGCTCCCACCAAATTAATGTCCTTCTTGCATGCAAAATACATTAATTCTATCCCAATAGCCCTAAAAGTCAGTCTTAACTTCTTCCAGCATCGATTTAAAAATCTGAAGTCCAGAGTCTCATCTAAATGGCATTTAAGTCAGATATGGGTCAAACTCAAGGTATGATTCATCCTGAGGCAAACTGCTTTCCCTGCTGTGAACTGTGAAATCAAACAAGTTATGTGCTTCATAATACAATGGTGGGACAGGCATATCACAGACATCCTTCTAAAAAGGAAAAATAGGAAAGATGAAAGGGATTATGGGTCCTGAACAAGTCCAAAACCTTAAGGTTCAAGAATAATCTTCTTCAACTTGATATCCAGCCACCTGGACATACTGAAGCAAGGAGGGCCCCCAAGGTTCCCAATAATCCTGCCCTCATGGCTTTGCAGGGCACAGCCCATCCTAAAGCTCTCATGAGTTGTAGCTGGGTATATGTGGTTCTCCCAAGACCACACATGCCGATGGTCACATAGGTGACCTCACCCTCACAACTCCACCAGGCATTGCTCCAGTGGGGACTCTCTGATTTGGCCATGCCTTGGGGTGGCCCTCTGTCTGAAGCTCTAGGTGAGTCCATCCTTTGAAATCTAGGTAAGGGTAGCTACACTCCTACAATGTATGTACTATGTGTATGAGGGGAGATGACACCATGCAAGGTCCACCACCTGTGCCCTGCATTCTGTGCCCCACCTGGGCTTACTGGAGCAAGACCTAGGTTAGTTGAAAAGCACTGTGCCAGAATGCAGTGAGGAAAGCCTTGAAATCACTCTCCCACCCCAGCCTTTATACTCTGAATTTGTAATGGGAGGGGCATAATCTCTGAAAGGCCCTTGGGGTCATTCTTCTATTGTCTTGATGAACAGTACCTGGCTCTGTAGGATGGCAGATCCATACTAATCTCACCAGTCGGTTGCCTTGTTCTTTACTGAATGTGCTTTCTCATTTCTTTCAATATGGACAAGCTGAGAATTTTCAACATTTTTAAGTTCTTTTCCCTTATGATTTAAAATCCACTTCTAAATTGTTTCTCCTTTCTCACATTTTACCAGAAGCATTCAAGGGAAGCCAAACCATACCTTCAACATTTTGCTTAGAAATTTCTTCAGCCAAAGATCCTATTTCATCACTTGCAAATTTTCTACATTCCACAAAACACTAGGATAGAACTGCAATTCAGCCAAGTTCTTTGCCACTTTGTAACAAGGATCCCCTCTCTTCTAGTTTCCAATAAAATGTTCCTCATTTCCATCCGACACCTGATCAGAGTGGGCTTTATTATCCGTACTCTAAAAACATTCTGTTCAGGATTACTCGGATGTTCTCTGAGATGATGGGGGCCTTCTCTTCAGCTCTTTTCTTCCGGAGCCTGCACCAGAATCACCCCTAATGGTCCTTTTACATCAATGTAGGTTTTTTCTAGCAAAACTCTTCCAGCCTCTACCTATTACTCAGTTCTGAAGCTGCTTCCACATATTTAGGTGTTTTCCACAATATCACCTCACTTCTGGTACCAATTTTTTTTTTGTTTTTTTTTTTTGTTTGTTTTGTTTTGTTTTTTAGCAATTTGAACTGCTATAACCAAATAGCATAGACTGAGTGGCTTATAAACAATATGCATTTATTTCTTAAAGTTTTGGAGACTGAGAAGTCCAAGATCAAGGTGCTGAGGGTTCAGTGTCTGCTGAGGGGCCACTTTTTGGTTCATGGATGATGCTTTCTTACTGTGTCCTCACATAGTAGAAGAAGAAAACAAGCTCCCTTGGGCCTCTTTTGTAAGGGAACTAATTCCAGAAGCCCTCATGAATTAATCATCCTCTCAATGGCCCATTATTTTATAAAATTGTGAGTAGGATTTCAACACATGAATTTTGGGGGAACATCAACATCTAGACCATAGCAAATGATTTTAATGAGAATAACACATTCAGACATCACTTATTAACATCTTACTGCAATTGTCTTTCTTACTCTACTTTCCAAACATTACATCTAGCTGATATGAGAGGAACAGAACCTAGGTTCTGAGGGAACAGGAATAACAGTGGGTCAGAAATGTTGCCAAAAAGATCAGCTCATTGGGAATGGTTTATTTATTCAACAAACATTATTGAATACTAATATATTCTAAGCACTCTATGAGTTCTGGTGACAAAACATGAAATAATATTCAGTTCCTGCCCTACAGAGCGACTGTAGATTCAAAAAGCATTAATGAGAGATTAAATGGAGATTAAATTAAAAGGACAGTCAGACACATAACTAAATAACTCCGGTTTATTTTAAGAAGTAAAACATTGAACAAGTCATTCCCTTTACACATGCATATCAGTTATTCCATTCATGACTATACATATGCGGAGTATAATCTGCCAGTGATTGAATTTGATTTTAATCTGATACATGTTATGAAACAATACTGGCAAACGGATTGGCAAAGGGGCATCAGTAAGGAAGGAGGATTACAGGCTGAGGTGATATTAAATGCAGAGACACAGGAACATAATCCCACTGCCCCTATGTTATCAGTATTGTGCACTTGAGCGAAGTATTTAGCAAAAGGTGTCTTTCTTTTGATTCAAACAGAGATTTAGTTATTGAAATACCAAGTGGTATCTATCGTAGGCTGACTCTTCCTAAGAAGTCACAGGGCATGACCCAAAAAAAGGTACGATTGTCAAAATTCTTAAATATGTTTTAAGAAATCATGAGAAAAATGTGTAAGATATTTCTCTCTACAGTAGCCTTCTTCTAAAGAACACACACCCAAGCACACAATAATAAATTGGATTCAATGGAGGCAGTACTCTCGTATCCATGCATCCATCAGTCATGGCCTTTCCTTACATATTCCTTATTCAACCCTGCTGCCTATTTACATATGCTAGGTATAATTATAGCACTAGCTAAATTTGCTTAATTAGATAATTTATGTTGAAATCATGTAAAGAAAATATACCATATCTCTGAATGTATACAACATACTATTATTGTATCATTTAGCAAAATATACTAAATATTCATATTTAAATTGATTGATTCTTACAGAATTAGTGTGACAATTCAATTGGAGATAAGAAATATTTTTCCAAGAGGACCACTTCTTTGGGGGCTGTTGGTAGATAAGCCTGCTTACCAGAGGCAGAAATCTCATGAAGGGGATACCTGGTATGTACAGATGTAAAGAAGGATAATCAAAAAAGTATAAAATTATAAGATATAAACATTCTGGTGTGAATAAGAGGTAGTAATAAAAAATGATCCAAGTAATTAAAAAGATATTGGACTTTAATTATAATGAAAAGATTATAAGGTAAATTATACAAGTATGGGGTTTGGATGGAAGGAAGATGAATAAAACAGGTGCCAGATACATGATTAGATGATCCAAAATTTGCCCATATATATACATACACACATACCTACAGCATATATGGTGCTGTAACATTTATAACCAATTTTTTAAAAATTACTTTCTGAATAATGATAGTAATTTGAAAGTCACTCAAACAATTTAAGTGTGACAGCTGACAAGACAACAATTCACATGAATTTTTTTAGAAATAATGCTGCCACAGTAATATGCCCATGTAACAAGACAAAAATGAACAATAATTCAAATGTGGAAGGAAAGAAACAGACTGGGTCTAAAATAGTTCTTGGTGCTCTATTTTCAACAGGTCAGTATTTATTGCCATTTCCATTTTGGAAAAATTTATATGCCAAATTAGTATAAAATGCCTTTTTTTAATTTCAAAATATTATGGGGTTACAAGTGTTTTTGGTTACATGGATCATTTTGTAATGCTTGAGTCAGGGCTACAAGTGTGCCCATCACACAGATGGTGTCCACTGTTCCCATTAGAGAGGTTTTCACCCATCCCCTCCTCCCCGTCCCCTATGCTTGATTTCCACTGAGTTTTGCTTCCCTCTGTGCACATGTGTGCTCATTGGTTAGCTCCAATTTAATAACATGTACATGTGGTGTTTGTTTTTCCATTCTTTAGATACTTCACTTAGGATAATGGGCTCCAGTTCCATCTAGATTGTTGCAAAAGGCCTTAATTCATCCTTCTTTTATGGCCGAGTTAGTACTCCATGGTATACATATACCACATTTTGTTAATTCACTCATGAATTGATGGGTACTTGGGTTGATTCCACATCTTTGCAATTGTGAATTGTGCTGCTATAAACATTCAAGTGCAGGTGTCTTTTTGATAAAATGACTTCTTTAATTAACCTAAAGATAGTAAAAGTGAAGAGGGGAGAGGGGAGGAGAAGAGAGGCGAGGAAAGAGGTCATCTAAATATTAATGTATGTTGGAATTTTTTTCTGGGTGCCATAA
>CAUYRT010049731.1:0-26968 GCA_963574885.1 Lepilemur ruficaudatus
TAGTGAGCTGATTTCCCAAAATATATTACCACTCAAGTTGACTTATCTTGTTACATTTAAAAATCTACTCTGTCAAAGTAGACCATAGAGTACATACATAGTGCTCCAACTGTATCTACTTACAACCAACACTCCATTTTAAGTGTATAATTAAATGATAAAACAGGAATAGTTTAACAGTGAGGATCCCTGAAATAGTAAATAACATTTGGGGCAAATAATAAGTTAACTGCAAAGCTTTTCAAAAAAGATTTGAAACGAATGCTGGGAGGCCAAGGTGGGTGGATCGGTTGAGTTCAGGAGTTGGAGACCAGCCTCAGCAAGAGTGAGAGCCTGTCTCTACTAAAAAATGGAAAGAAATTAGCTGGACAACTAAAAATATATAGAAAAAATTAGCGGGGCATGGTGGCGTATGCCTGTAGTCCCAGCTACGCTGGAGGCTGAGGCAGAAGAATCGCTTGAGCCCAAGAGTTTGAGGTTGCTTGAGCTAGGCTAATGTCACGGCACTCTAGCCCAGGCAACAGAGTGAGAGTCTGTCTCCAAAAAAAAAAAAAAAAATGAAGAAGAAGAAGATTTGAAACGAGATGTTCATAGGAGGCTTTGAAAAATCTCTAATATATTGTTTGAAGTCTGGAAGGATATATGCATTCACAGATTGTTTGCATGCCCTGGTCTGGCACATGCACTAAATAGTCCTGAAAAAGCCCTCAGCATTCATCTCCTGTTAACTTTCAGATTCTGTGCAAGCAGGAAGTGAAGGCTAATACAGAATTGTAAACTGCCTTCCAGATTATTAAAAGCATGCTGAACACACACAAACACATACACACACACACTCAACCCTTGGCAAAGACTGGAAGATTTATTGGTTCCACAAGTCTGAACACGAAATTCATTTATTTCCTGTACACATTATACACATAGCCTGAAAGTAATATTATGTGATATTTTAAATAATTTTGTGCATGAAACAAAATTTTGACTGTATTTTGATTGTGACCTATCATATAAGATCAAGCATGGAATTTTCAACTTGTGGTACCTTGTTGATACTCATAAAGCATCTGTTGATGCTTCACATTTTAGAGCATTTCAGTTATTGTATTTTTGGATTAGGAATGCTCAGTATGAATTATTTGTACTTTATGATAAACTTGTGCCAAACTATTTAGCATGAAAATTAGCTGATCCTTAGTTAAATCCAGTTATTTCTTAGGCTAGTCATTTTCCATGAGTATTAGATTTTTAGGAGGCTTTAGATCTTCCAATACCTTTGATCATCAATATCATTTTTACCACGACTTGTTTACATGAAGTAATTTAATCTTATCAACAATTCCAGCTTTACTCCACAACACAGTATGATCATGATACAGTTTGGTTTTATTATATTGCAAATCAGGAAGAATTACATAGGTATTTAATATGACTTCCTAACAGAATCAGCCCTTGCCCATATGCTAAGTCATTACAATTGGCCATGATTTGGCTATTTCTGGGTTTCAAGTCATTTTAGGACAATGGTAGTCACCCTGTCACATCTCACAAGATTGTACTGAAATTGGTTCCCATTGTGTGCTGTTATATAGTAGGGCCCATCTCCCTCATTTGAGAACACAGATGTTTAGAACAATCCCTATCCTTGATAACTGTACTACTGGATATGTCTTATTTTGATATAGTCTCAGGGCAAGAGCAGTCATAGTTCATCGATACAAATTGTCAGTGCCCCAAGAGACTTTTATAAGTTTGGAGGTCCACAGGATTCCTTTTAAAGTGCCCCTTGAACTTCATTAGCTGGGAAGGAGGGCCAGTGTCCCATGGTTAATTCAGCCTCCGCCTCTATTAAAATAGTCAAGAGGCCCTATTGGGTGAGCATACAAGATCTTTCCCAACATAGTGTCCTAACAGCATCCAGCATTATTTGTAGAATCTATCTGACTCACTTCATTAAACCTCATTATCTTCGCAGGCTAACTTCTATCCCTTGCCATCCTCTTAGAAAAGAATTCCTTCAAATTTCTTTATTCTCATAAAGAAATCATTTTCCAGTAACTACCACTCCTTATTAAAATTTAGTTCAGATTTCCCCATGATGTCTAGACCAACACCTATATTCCCCAAATTCAATTTTCATTCAAACTTTCACCTTAATCCCATCAACTGCTGTATAAACATATTCCTCCAATTTAATTGTAGCGCTGTTAGGCCTTCACCAACAGACTTGAAATTATAGTTCACTGGGCCCTTATCTCAAGAAGTCTCAGAGAGATTTTTTTCTCCATGCCTGGCCATTTTATTTATACATATGCTGTGGCTTTGGGTACCCAGCTAGGGGTCAGGCCAAGGCACCCTGGCCCCTTTTTCAATCTTCCTCCTGATTAATTTGCTCCAGGTGATTCTAATTTAGATTTTTTATCATCTTTGCCTTTGGCTTTTAAAATTTTTCCAATCCGTGTTAAAAATAGTGGATTTTTTAGGCTTTTAAAGGACCAGCAAGATTTTCCATCAGTCTATCTAACTTCTGATAGTGCTGCATTAAGACTTTGTTTCAACTCTGTCAGTGTCCATCTTATTTCAATCCATTTCTAAATAACCCTTTAAATATTTTTAACCCCACTCTTTTTCCATTCTCTTGTGAATCACACTAATTTTCTTAGTATCTGTAAAATCCATAAGGGGAAGCTGAAACAACACCTCTGGTATGTCTGGATTGGACTAGTTTGAATGACTATTTCCCACTGCTAGATGATGACAAGAGAGTAAGAAACCATCATCTTTTTAAAAAATTTCGTAATTGTTTTAAAGTTGTACACAAGACTACCTGCTCAAGGAAAGAACTTAAGACTTTTCTGTAAACTATAGATTTTTTTGGCTTAAATTCTATCCTATAAACAAAATTATTTCTAGCTTTAATAGTAAATTAAATTGACATATAGATTCCGGTGATGACAAAATGCTACATAAAATCAATCATGTAACTGAGTGATGCCCCCCATATTACATATTGTCAGTAACATAAAAACAACAAAAAAAAAGAACAACTGTAAACCTCTAGGATTTACAAATAGCCTAAGAATAAGAAAATACATAAGCTGCATATTTCTCCACTAGGTTCAAAATGCTGCATCTACATATTCACATAAAAGCATGTAAAATCCTTCAAAACAGGATTCAAAACTCTAATTCAAGTTTTTAGATATATGCTGCAAACTATGAATTTAAGAACAAAAGTATTACATAAATCCATGAATTTATTGGTTATTTGGGGACATGTCTTGAAATATAATACATAAATTAAACACAGAACAAGCTCTTATAAGAATAATACTAAATTCAGATTCATGATCGTAATCTCAACAATTTTAAAGCTATAGATATTATTTGTAGTAGAACATAACACGAAAATATATTTCCTTGAAAACATTGCTGAGAAAGTATTATGATACATAAATTACATCACAAGGAAGTGAAAAAAGCATTTCTATAAAAGTGATGCTTTAAACAATATTTTCCTTTTATGAAAGTCCATCTTATCGAAAGGGCTTCTGTGACCATGAAGAATTAAACAATTGGCAACATGAATCAGAAAAATCATAAATCTGGGAATAAGGAACAAACCAATTTTTTAGTACTGGTTTTCTATAACCTCATCCAGAGAGCAGAACAATTTACATTTCCCAGTAAATCATTAGACTAGAAGTCTTATGTTTAGACTTAAATTTCTCCTTGTATCAAATATTCTCAATATTCTCTGAAATCAAAATGTTGCTTCAGATTCATTAGTTGTAACAGAAATGGTAATTCTTTGCATTTTGTTCAACATACTCCACATTGCTATTAAGTGATTATGTGCACATGTGTTTAAGGAAATTAATGTACTTTTGCTACTCTAAAGATCTTAATATGCATTAAATGATAACTTTTAATTTCATTTGAACTATCAAAGATAAGGTTAAAATACAAATGTTCATTGGATTTCACTATTAGGAAGTTGTTTTATAGTCAGCTGCATCTGTATTTATCTCTATTGCCACCTTCATTATTTTATTTGTAGCCACCACTAGCTTATGAACTAATTTTGTTTCTAGATCCTAACATAATGTTTGACATATTGTCAGCATTTTTATATACATGTATATATTTATATATACACACACACACACGACTGTATTTATAATAAATAACATAACACATCAACACAGTATATGTTAATAAGTATACAATTATTATATAAATATTTTTATGTATGTCACTATTATATACTATATAATATGGTAATATTATACATAATAATTGTTAAGTGCCTGAGAATAAATGGTAATTATGACACTTTTGTGTTTTTACTTCAAGGTTTATAATTGACAATGATATGGACCAACTCTCAGTGATCCTTTATAGGGTAAATGTCATATCATTTCAGAAGGCCTAATTAATCCCAATTAAGCTGACAATAAAATTGTAGCTGCTAATATTATGAATCCTTTCTGTGTCCAAAATATTGAGCTGACTACAATAGAAATCATTGCAAATGCCCAAATATAGCACCTAAGTTATCCTATTTAATTTTTGCTGAAACATTCATACATGCTTCCCGAAAATACATGCCTATTCTAGATAATATTGGAAAAATAACTTTAAGAAGCTATTCAGATTTATGGCAACACTTTTAACTTGGTATATAGTATATATGATTTATTCAGTGTTCTAATCATTACTAGTTTTTCCTGCTTTATGAATTTCAGTGCCACTCACCTATTTTCATACACAAAATAAGTAATTTATTTAGGCTGCAAATCTTAACCCCAAAGATTTGTGAATATAACACAGCTATAAGAATGAGAAAAGCAAAATTATTGACTGAAACTGTGCAAAACATCACCAGATAATTTAAATAACACTGCTTAAAATAACACTGCTTATTTTTCAACACATAGTTATGAATGTTGAATGTTACACTGTAAATTAGAAACATATCTAGTTATTCTATAGTTATTATAGTTGTATATAAAGAAAGTAGGGAACAAAAAGATTAAGAAATGTATCTAGAATCCTATGGCTAGGTTAAAGACAGAGACACAACTAAAATCCATCTTTCCTCAAGTATAGTCAAGCACACTTTCCACTGTGTCATGGAAGCCCACTATCACCCCAAACCTACTCACACATCTCATTTAGGTAAACATATTTTTTAATTCAAAATAATATACACACATGGAGGTAAACATTCAACATTATGAAAGGTTATAATATAAAAACCAATAGCTTCTTAATCTACTCCCATTTTTAGCCCAAGTCTTTGGAAGCAATCAATTTTCAATGTTTATTGTATTCATTGGTAGGGAGTAATATCTCAAACTAGATAGTATTCTTAAACCTCTATTGATACTATTAATAATTCCCTATTCTTTAACTCACAGTGTTCGGTCTACCAACTTATATTCTCTTCTCCAAATTTGCTTAATTCTAACTTCTGTTTTTAATTATTTTGGTAAATTTTAAAATTGTAAAAACACATGTCTATTTTTTAATCTATTCAGTAGGGTTTTAAGTTCCTACCATATGAGAGGAGGAAATAATTGCTCTAGTACATCATCTCTCCACCACTTCCACAACACAAATTTTTAGCCTCATCATCAATTTTATATTGCTAAATTTATAACTATCAATTTTCTCTTGCCTAAGTTTTAAAAAATGAAAATTAGTACACATAATTCACCTCTTTATAATTTTTATATTTCAAGAAAAAATGTAATCCTAGTTCACAAAAAAGATATATGTAGTTCAAAAGATGTTCCAAGCATCAATATCAAATGAATTTTTATTTAATCTTATATTTCATAAGTATGTCCCATTTTAATTTAGTACGTATTTTAAACACAATTTTATTACATGGCTTTTTATTTTCTATGTAATTTCTATTTGTAGTGCTTTCTGTTATTGACACTTTTTTGTTTTTGTTGTTCACAAAAGGACATATGACATCACTGTAACACTAAGATCATCTAATATTCCAACAATACCATTGATTGAATTTATATAATTAGGTGTCTCTAGCCCTTTAGACTATTATGTTAGCAGAATTCTAAGATACCATCAAGATTCCTGCCCCTGGTGTACATACTCTGGATAATACCCCGCAAGTGTGAGTGAAACTTATGATATAATGGAATATCACTTTTATGATTTTATGTAAGGAAAAAGAGATCTTGAAACCGTAATTAAGGTTCTTCATGAATTGAATTTAAATTAATCAAATGGAAGAATAACCTGCATGGCTCCTTGAAAAGATCAGAGAGATTTGAATCAAGATAGATTATATCCTGCCAGCCTAAAAAGAGCAAAATATCATGTGGAGTTGTCCATGTGACAGGAAATAACTGGCAGCCTCTTGGAGTATAAACATGGCAGTTGCCAGCCAAAAAAGAGCAGGGACATCAATCCTACAGCTAAAAAGAATTGAATTTTGCCAACAACCTGAATGAGCTTGTAGGAAGACCCACACTGAGAATTCAGTCCCTGTCACATCACCTTAATATTTGCATTACAAAACACTGACCAAAGCTTCCCCTGGGGCCCTGACTAAACTTTTGACCTACGGAATTATAAAGTAATGAGTTAGTTTTTTAATTAGATAAATTTGTGATAAATTGTTACACAATTTTTATGTAATTTGAATAAATAATCGAGATTATAAATGTTTGTAGGGTCTTTATATTTTGTTTTTTCTAATTTTACACAAATTTGCCTGGGAATAGATTTCAGTTACAAAATCACCTTCCAACAGTATTTCATCATTTCCATCTATCATCTAGTGTTTTAGGTGTCAGTATGATTCTTGCTTTACAGCAAATGTTGTCATTACGTAGATCCTCTAATTTACTTCTTAGCTGGGGTTCAGAAGTCTATATGGCAGTTCTTATTGATCCAGTGAAAATTGGTGAAGCATTTTAGCCTTAAGATTTACATTTTCTTAAGCTTCTGGTATTTTTTAAAACATACCTTTATTTCTTAGTACACTTTCTCATTGTTTTGGTTCTATATTGTGTACAATTCCCCTTCCTGTAGAAAATACTATGTTTTTAGCCTTTTTTTATTTTTTGAAATTCCTCAAATTCAGTTTTTTTCCTACAATGCATGAATTTTGTCTCCTGTGTTCTCTCTTTATATTCACTTGTTTTTTAATACATAAAAAACTTTTTTTAATCTCTGAGGATACTAGTTTCTATCATCATCATCACCACCACCACCACCATCATCATCATCATGATCATTATAATCATTTTATAAAGTTCTCTTTATCAGAACTATTCTCAAAACACCCATGCAACAGTTTATTCTATTTCTGTGAGTTATTTTTATCTAGGATTTTTTCTGAGCATCTAGTTGTGCTCACTGCTTATTTATAGTTATAAATACATACACACGTGGCTTAAAACAGGTATTTTATATGCATTTCTTCCATTTTTATTGCCTCTTCAAAGATGTAGTAGATTGTGAAAGTCAGCATTGCATAGGCAAGTCATGTGATAAAGGTTTGTCTTAGACTTATTAAGATGAATTAAACATACACAATAACAAACACATATTTATCTTTTGATTTATTCAAACTCTGTTCAAGAAACCCTGTAATTACTAGATACTGATTTCTTGTACATGTGTCTACAAACGTGTACATGTTATACAAATATGAATATTGAATATATCTGATCTGGTATATTTGAAGCAGTAAATCTGTTACATGGGCTACAATAACAAAACTCTGTCAAATGCTTTGACATGGATTATGTAAGGAAGCTCCAGATTACATGAATTTTAATTATTTCTACATATTTATATTTCTGAAAGAATAAGCAAAATGTTATTGGCTATGAAACAAATTACCACAAATTTAGTGGCTTAAAACAATATGAATTTATTTACTCACAATTCTGGAAGCCAGAAGTCTGAAGTCAGCATCGCTGAACTAAAAGCAAAATTTTGGCAGGCCTGTGCTCCTCCCAGAAGCCAGAGGTTCCAAAGGTGAATCTGTCCCTCCCCTTCTCCAGTGTCTAGTGGCTGCCAACTTTCCTTGACTTGTGGCCAAATTACTGCAGTCTTCAAGGCCAGTATCTTCAAGTATCTCTCTGCTCCATCTTCACATTTTCTTTTCTTCTGTAGTCAAATCTTCCTCTGCCTCCCTTTTATGGGGTATGTGTAATTACATTTAAGATCAACCTGAATAATTCTGGATAATTTTCCCATCTCAAGACTCTTAATCACATCTGGAAATACTTTACAATATAAGACAATATGCACAGTTTCCAGGAATTAGGACTTGACATTTCAAGAGATGTGATTCAGCCTACTGCAGCCTATTTTTCATATTATACTCTTTGAAAGTAAGTCACTATTTTCAACTCACATTTAAGTAGTGGGCAGTTATGTTCCAGCTACATGAGGCTGTAATATCTACATCAATTATTTGTATATTTTTTACATGAGATTTTTCTTTTCTCTCCAATTTATTTATTTAAGCATTTATTTATATCAGTATGGGCTCTTGGATATTTAATTTATATTGTGGTTAATAATCTCATCCTTCCTTATATATTTTGCCCAAATAATTACAGGTTTGGCCATTAGTTTCTTTCAGTTGAATTCTGTGTCCCTGTGGTTTTCTTCTTTTTAATTTTTTATGCATTTCCATTCCTTCCTGGCACAATAAGATGCTGAATACTTACCTTGTATGTTTCATGCTCTAGCCTTAGAATAAGCACATGGTTCATTTTATCAGAGAATGCTATTAGAAATAAAGATGTGAGTGTGAGGTATGCTTATTGTTACAGGGATGCCATTGCTTTTAGGTGATAAAGTAAGAAAATATATATCTGTATTGTATGCTATTCCACGTTTATACATTAATCTATACATATTTCTATATGTAACCATTGATATCTATATTGAACTAAATATGAATTTTTACTGATGTTGTCTCCAAATAATACATTTCGACATAGATCATTCTTGTTCTCTCAGCTGACTAATTTGTGACCTTCCACTTCAACAGTGAGCAACAAGGCTCTTGCCATTTGCCAATCATTTTACCTAATTGATCAACTCCAACAGTGCATATGTACAGTTCTTTTTGACAAATCTTGCAGACTTTACACATTCCCAAAATTACTTAGGATAGTACTCCACTGTCCCACCGTACTTAAAGGAGGTTGTTTCATACATTTGTAACACAGCTAGATTTTTTTTTTATCATGTTCTGCATTCCGTCCTGGAATCCCCTAACCTCCTAAATGACTTTTTAATGAAACTTTATAAATTAAAGTTCTTTTTTAGTTGTTGTGTGTTTTGACAAATGCATAAATTATGTATCCACCATTCCAGTATAATGCAGAAAATTTGCCTACCTAAAATGGCTCCTAGGCTTCGTCTATCCAAGTTTCCAATACTATCCTGAAATACTAACAACTGTTGATATATTTACCATCTGTATAGCTTTGCCTTTTCTAGAGGGCAAAGCTATTCTGTTCCATCAGAATAGAATAATATTGTTAGTAGCCTTTTCAAACTGGCTTCTTTTACTTAGCAATATGCATTTAAAATTCATACATGTGTTTGTGTGGCTTGATAGCCATTTATTTTAAACAGTGAAAGATATTGTACTATATGAATGTACCACTGTATGTTTATTCATTTATTTATTCACTGCAGTTTCAACTATTCCAAGGTCATATCAAGTAACAGACAGCTTCATGTGTAGTACAGGTTGCTAAGACACAGTATTTCCATTTCCTCCCTTGTATCACAATATTTTTGTCATACATTGTTAGTTTTATTGCTTTAAATGAGGTTATCTTTTAGATAAATAATAATTTTTAAAAAATTATTTGACCTTCATTTTTTCCTTCTTTGACACTATTCCTTTATGTGCATGGACGTTTCTGATCCATATCAACATTAATCTGACTGAAGAATTTCATTTAACATTTCTTGCATAGCATATCTGCTACCAATAAATTCTCTCTCTTTTTTCTTTTGTCTGAAAAAGTCTTTATTTTCCCTCACTTTTAAGTGATACATTCACTTAATATATAATTCTGTGTTGTTGTTTCTTTCTTTCAACTTTCTAAATATTTTACTTCACTTTTTTCTCTTATACTATGGCTTCAGTTTCTCCAGTTTAAATATATGTCTAGATGTGGGGTTTTTTGATATTTATCTTACGTGGTATTTTACAACTTTCCTCAATCTATAGGTTAGTGCCTGCCATTAATTTTAGAAAATTATCAGCCATTTCACTTCAAATATTTTGTATATTCTACTCTCTTTCTTCTCCTTCTGGTATTTCAATTGCATGTTTCTTATACCTTTTGAAATTATTCCACAGTCCTTGTATGTCATGTTCTTTTTCTTATTCACTCATTTTTCTTGGATTTCAATTTGGAAAGTTGCTATTGATCTATCTTCAAGCTCACTGATCCTTTTCTTGGCCATATCCAGTAAACCGATGGGCCCATCAAAGGCATTCTTTATTTCTATTATAGTTTTTTTTAAATTATTTTAACATTTTCTTTTGATTCTTTCTTAAGAGTCCCACTTCTCAGCTTACATTGTCCATTTGTGCTTGCATATTGTCTACTTTTTCCATTGGAGCCCTTAACACTTTACTCATAGTTATTTTAAATTTTCTGTCCAATATTTTTCAGATTATCTCTTCATTTTGAGAGGATTTTTGACTTGCTTTGTTAATTTTTTGTTGAAAATCAGACATGTTGTATTGATTAATAAGAATTAAAATATATGAGTATTTATTGTGGGAATTTTTGTTAATCTGGCTGGTGTTTCAGCTGTTTAGTGTTGCTATACCCATAGAAATTAGAGACTTCTAATTCCTCTAATTCCTTATTTTTGTTTCACCTGCTGCATTTGGACTTTGCTAAATGGTAATCCCCATATAGATTCTGTATTCTCGTATTGGTTCTCACTCTTGGCTTAGCCCACATTTAGTCTACAGCAATTCTTGCTGCACTTTTATCTGTTATACACAATTATTATATGGCAATGTTGATATGGTAGTTAGATTTTGATATGGTAGTGAGGGAGGGGGAATATTTTGTAATTTTCTGATTAAATCTCACCCAATCTTTTAGTGGGCCTGTGAATCACAAGTATGAAACTTTGCAAGTGTTTCTCCAGTGGAATAGCTCATTTTCACTATGTCCCCCACTTCTGTTTCTTGTATCCCAGTCTATTTTCTTGAAGCCCTAACCCTTTCTGTTTTTTTCTGGGTAAGTGAGGCAGAAAGGATAAAACGGGCTTGAGTGGGAGGAATGATATTCTTCCAGCAGAGATAAGAATCTACCAAAAGTCTTTTTACCTGGAGAGTTAGCCTTTTTAAATCTAAGACTATGGATATATTTCCCAATAATTACTCTTTCCCCCTCACTGCTGGAGATATTGGAGGATCTTTCTGGATTTTCACCATGAGAATGTGATAGAATTCCTGAAATAAAATTTGATGAAATCATGGTGGTCTACTAAATCTATAGAATCAATTTCTCACTCTTGGGCTGGCCCACACTTAACAACAATAATTCAAAATTTAAGTGCTTTTATTTTTCCAGTTATGGCTCTGGTAGCTTCTGCTTTAGAAATCATATCTTGGCTGTGGCTCTCTGTATGCAGTTGTTTCTCCAGATTTTGGGGTAATGGTTCCCCATGAAACCTAAGTTTTTTGGTGGGTCCAAAAAATATCATTGATCTTCAGGTTGTCCAACATTTTCTTTGTTGGAAGTGTGGATGTGACAATTAACATGTGCTTTACATATTTGAGCAAAATGTAGAAGTTCAAATTATGTCTTCAGATAGTATAGTAATTATATATGCAAACACACATATAATGTTCCTAAAGAACTAGATGTTGTAAATAATTTTGGAAATGTTTGCTATTGTCAAACACTTTTAGAAGGCAAAGTTACCATATTAACTTTACACGTTCTGTATGTTTATATGTATTAGATTAACGACAGTCATTAAATGTTATATAGTACAATTTTAGTTACAACAGCATTGAAAAAAATAAAACTGAAAATCCAAAAGTGCTTCAATATTTTTAACAAATAGTAAATACTGCATAAAGATGTGGATTTGCAGGTTTTGAACCATACGAAGTGATCAACTTAAAAATAGCTCTTACGTACATAAAATAGGCATCTATTTTATATAAAATATATGTTCTTTAGGGATGTGGATGTGATTGAATCCAGCTTTCTAGCTTACTCAAACATTTTGAAAAAAGAAAGAGTAATCTTGGCTTATTTAGAATTTTCTCAAAAAGAATATTTTATATTTAACTAAAAATATGATAATGAAACAAATAGAAAATCAATAATGTTCATAAAGTCCTTGCAAAAAATATATTTTAAAGAAAATGTAGGTTTTATAAGCTATTATATAATTAATCAGAATAAATATTAATTTTGACTGAAATTCCATGAAATATTAAAATTTTGAATATTCAAGCTTGCTCATTTTTTAATAATTATGTTACTAGGGATGTTAGAATGTCCCAAATTTAAAACTCAATTTTTATTATTATTCTCTTATTTTACTTGCTATTCAGATTTGAAGTAGAGCACCATAACTTTTATAATGAAATGTGAACATGATGAAATGCATAAATATTTAGTTCTACTTAAAATTATAAAATTAACAACAAAATATACTTTAAAATATTTATGTATATGTTCAAGCAATTCTCACTACATGTCAAATGTTAATAATTTTAAAAGCCATTTTAGATGAGTTAACATTGTCAAAGTTTGAGGTTAGAGCAGTTTTCATATTTAATGGGATCTGAAAGAATGTAGCTTGTGATATGATAAATGTTAAACTGTACCTTTGAAATTAAACTTTAAAGCATTTTAGATTAATTTAATCTGTTATCCATGCCTTGTCTTTTAAATGCTAAGTAAAACAGCTGTTTCTACAGATACATTACAACGAGGACTTGGGATGCCCAAGGGTTATTTTTAATGAAATACCATTTGTTGACATTACATAGAGAAAGTCTTTTTGGTTCTTTTTTAAAACTGAGATAATGATTACAAATTTTTGAAGATGCTAATTCTAATATTTAATGCTTTAAATTATGAAACTTTTAATAAGTTTCTTCTTTCATTTAAGAATACTACAATTTCTTCATAGATATAATGTTGAGTGGGATTAAAGTGCATCCAAATCACTCTTTGATCAAATAGACTCTGAAAACAAAGGGCATGAATCATTTGTAGGCATGTGTGTCAGTGAAACATAAGAAAACTAAATTAAGAAAAACTAATCTGAAGTAAAAAAGTTAGCACAGGAGCAGTAACAGTAGCAATTAACCAAGATGAATTTCACTTAACAGTCCGTTGTAATTTGTGTTATTTTTATGAATGGGAATTTAAAAATGTTTTAAATGTTGATAGAATTTGACTTATTAATTGCATGTTAATGTAATTTATGAAAATCACAGATGCAATAAATTTTATACATACACATGTACGTGTGTATGTATGTGTTCATGTGTATACACACCACAGTTATTTGTTGCATTTATTATAGGGAAAATTAAAAACAACTTAAACATCCAGTAATTACTGATTAGATAAATCATGCAGTAAGATTGTCTTGAAATTTCTTTTCTCACATTTTAAATTTTAGATGTCATGGATATCTTAACTTCCACCTAAAACAGAAAAGAAAAACTTTAATAGCTGCATAGTATTTTACATTAATAATATAATATAAATTATTTAGTGTTATTCTGATTTTATTTTTAAAATATTATAAATGACTCTTACAGATGCACAGATAAAAATATCCAGGCTTTATAGTAATTTATCAATAGAGATTATCAAAAGATTTTGAAATAATAGGAAGCTCTAATTCTCTCCTTAGGTTTTGCTATAAAATGCACCTGGGAGGTATTGATAACCCAGACATTCTTGCTTTCTCATATTGGCTTTCATTTGTCCAAGTCTGCTGCTTATTAAATTATGCAGGTGCTTTCTATGCCCAAGAATTCTCAGAAGAGCACAAATGGATATAATAAGTGTTCTGTGCAAAATTCCTTGGCTGTCTAATCTTCTGCATTTTAAACAAGGGGTGTATTTGGAGGCAGATGTTATATATCAACATTTGTTATTTTGTCAGTTTTGTGTCTGAGTGTGCTCTTATTGTGCCAGAGTGCATAATATCTGTCTTAAATAGTTTTACTAGTTTATGACCCTTATTCCAGAGGATAAACAAATCATTTCAAGAGAACAGTGGTGGAACAAAAAATTTCAACCCATTTCTAACACCTTGTATTTCTACTTAAAATTCACTGCTCCCAAATTTCCTTTGCATTTATTGGTATATATATTTAATTATCAAACTTTATATATACAGTCTTATGTCATGTAATGATGCGGATATGTTCTAAGCAATGCATCATTAGGTGATTTTGTCATTGTGCAAACATCATAGAGTGTACTTACACAAACCTAGGTGGCATAAACTTCTACATACCTAGTCTCTATGGTATAACCTATTGCTTCTAAGCTACAAACCTGTACAGTAGGTTATTGTACTGAATAATATAGGCAGTTGTAACACGATGTTAAGTATTTGTGTTATCTAAACATATCTAAATATAAGAAGGTATAGTAAAAATATAATCTTGTGGTACCAACAGTGTGTGCATGTTTCATCAATGACTGAAACATTGCTATGTGGTGCATGAGGATATATATACACAAATACACACACAATAACATATACATACCTACATATATATACACACATATATATTTCTGTGACTATTCAGCCTTTCAGCTATCTTTCATATTGAGATAAGTACAACACTGTTTTAATTATTGCAGTTTCCTAATATATGGTATAACATATATACTATAAACATATTCTGTGCAGTGTAATGGTTAATTTTGTGTGTGAACTAACCTTATTTATGGGGTTTCCGGACATTTAATCAAACATTATTCTAGCTGTGTCTGTGAGGTTGTTTTTAAATAAGATTAACATTTAAATCAGCTTGATACTATTGTAACAGGTATTGAGTCTTTGATTTCATTCTCAACTTGACCTTTGGTGTATAGGAATGCTACTGATTTGTGTACGTTGATTTTGTAACCTCAGACTTTTGTCAATTTATTTATTAATTCCAGGAGACTTTTGAAAGAATCTTTGAGGTTTTCTAAATATAAGATTATATTGCCATCAATGAGTGATAACTTGACCTCTTCTTTCCACAGAAATCAAGATACCCTTGATTTCCTTCTCTTGCCTGATTACTCTGGCTAGGACTTCCAGCACTATGTTGAATAGGAGTGTTGACAGTAGGCAATCTTATCTAGTTCCACTTTTAATCAGAAATGTTTTTAATTTTTCCCATTCAGTACGATGTTGGCTGTGGGTTTGTCATAGGTAGCTATTATAATATTGAAGTATGTTCCAACTATGCCTATTTTGTTAAGAGTTTTTATCATAAAAGTGTGCTGAATTTTGTCAAATGGTCTTTCTGCATCTATTGAAAGGACCATATAGTCTTTGTTTTTGCTTCTAATTATGTGGTGAACCACATTAATAGATTCGCATATAGAACCGTACTCGCATCTCTGGGATGAAGCCCACTTGATTGTGGTGGATTAGTTTTTTGATGTAGAGCTGAATTCAGTTTGCTAGAATTTTATTGAGAATTTTTGCATCTATATTCAGAAGAGATATTGATCTGTAGTTTTCTTTTTTTGTTGTGTCTTTCCTGGCTTGGGTATCAGGGTGATATTGGTTTTGTAGAACGAGATGTGGAGGATTCCTTCCTTCTCTGTTATGGAATAATTTCTGTAGTACAGGTACTAGTTATTATTTGTAGGTCTGGTAAAATTTGGCTCTGAAACCATATGGTCTGGGACAGTTTTTGGTGGGAGAATTTTTATTGCTGCTTCAATTCCATACTTGATATGTGTCTGTTCTATTTATTCCTGTTTGAGCCCAGGGAGGTTGTGTGTTTCCAAGAATTTGTCCATTTCATTTTCAAGTTTATGTGCATAGAGAATTTTATAGTATTCAGAGATGATATTTTGTATTTTCGTGGTCTCATTGTAATGTCTCTTTTCATTTCTGATTGAGCTTATTAAGGTCCTTTCTTTTCTGTTTCTGGTTAATCTAGTGAGAGGCCAGTTGATTTTATCTTTTCAGAGAACCAACTTTTTTTCATTCATCTTTGTGTAGTTGCTTTGTTGTCTATTTCATTTAGTTCTGCTCTGACCTTAGTTATTTCTTCTCTTCTGCTAGGTTTGGGATTGATTTGCTCTTCCTGTTCCAATTCCTTGAGACAATTCATTTAGATTATTGATTTGTGATCTTTCTTTCTGTCTTTTGGATGTTGGCATTTATGGCTATGAATTTTCCTGTTATGACTGCTTTTGCTAAATCCCACAGATTTTGACAACTTGTGTCCCCTTTGTCATTTATTTTGAAAACTCTTTTGATTTTCACCTTAATTTTCTCCTCTACCCAATAACGATTCAGCAGTAGCTTGTTTAATTTCCACGACTTTGTGTAGAGTTGAGTGTTTTTGATGGAATTGATTTCTAACTTTATTCAACTGTGATCTGAGAAGATACATGGTATAATTTCCAATTTTTTAAATTTGTTGATACATGTTTTGTGGCCTAGGATATGATGAATCTTAGAGAATGTTTCAGGAGCTATGATAAGAATGTATATTCAGTGGTTTTTAGATACAGTGTTCTGTAAATGTCTGTTAGGCCCATTATTCTAGAGTTCTATTTAAGTCCATCATTTTTTTGCTTATTTTCTGCTTGGAGGATCTGTCTGATTCTGCCAATGCGATGTTGAAGTCCCTGGCTATTACAATGCTGCTGTTTATCATTTTTTTTAAACCAAGTAGGGTTTTTTTATGAGTCTGGGAGTACATATGTTAGGTGCATAAATATTTAAGACTGTTATATCTTCTTGTTGAATTGTTCCCTTCACCATTATATAATGACAATCTATGTCTTTTTTACTTTTGCTGATTTGAAACCTATGTTATCTGATATGGGAATGTCTACACCAGCATTTTTTGGTTTCCATTTGCATGGAATATTATTCTCTTTCTCTTCACCTTGAGTCTTAATGAGTTTTTGTGGGTTACATGTGTTTCCTGGAGACAGCAGCTACTTAGCTTGTATGTTCTATCTATTCAGCCAGCCTATGTCTATTGAGTGGGGATTTCAAGCCATTCACATTTATTGAAAGAATTGATAAATGGGGTAGATTTCTGGTCATCCTGTGGGGTAGAACTTTATTGCTTTGTTTTATCACTTTAGCTATTATGGTATATCACCTTTGAGCTTTAACTTTTGGGTGATTTTACACCAGTGGGTGACTATTGTGCTGATCCATGTATAATGGAATTCTGAATACTTCTTGCAGGGCAGGTCTGGTCTTGACAAATACCCTCATTATTTGCTTGTTTGAGAAAGACTGTGTTTCTCCCTCATATAAGAAACTTAATTTTGGAGGATAAAAATATTCTAGTCTGGCCATTATTCTGTTTGAAAAAAATGAGAATGGGACCCCAGTCCCTCCTGGCTTATAAGATTTCAGTTGAAAAGTCTGCAGTTAGTCTGATGGGTTTTTCTTTGTATGTTACCTGATGCTTTTGCCTTTCAGCTTATTGGAGTGCCTCTTTCATGTTTTCTTTGACCAGTCTGATGACTGTGTGTCATGGTGATTGCTTCTTTGCAATGAATCTTCCAAATTTCCTTTGGGCTTCTTGTACCTGGATATCTAGATTGCTAGCAAGGCCAGGGAAATTTTCTTCAATTATTACCTTGAATATATTTTCCAACCCTTGTGTATTTTCTTCTTCACCCTTAGGGATGGCTATGTTTCTTATGTAAGAATTTTTTACATAATCCTATATTTTTTGTAGGTTTGTTCATTCCTCTTTTCTCAGTTCTTTCTCTTTGACTGACTTGTTCAATTCTAAGGTCTTGGCTTCAAACTCTGAAATTCTTTCTTTTGCAACAAAGAAAATAAAGTACCTAGGAATATATTTAACTAAAGAGGTGAAAGACCTCTGCAGGGAGAACTATCAAACACTGAGGAGGGAAATCACAGAGGATGTAAACAAATGGAAAAACACATCATGTTTATGGATTGGCAGAATCAACGTTGTTAAAATGTCTATACTACCCAAAATGATTTATAGATTCAGTGTAATCCCAATTAAAATACCAATGTCATTTTTTACAGATCTATACAAAATAATTCTGCACTTCATATGAAACCAGAAAAAATCCTGAACAGCCCAAGCAACATTAAGCAAACAGAACAAATCAGGAAGCATTAATCAATCTATCAGACTTCAAGCTACATTACAAGGCTATACTAACCAAAATAGCATGGTGATGGCACAAAAACAGAGACTTAGACCAATGGATCAGAACAGAGAATCCAGATATAAAACCATCATCATATTGCCATCTGGTCTTTTACAAAGCAGACAAAATATGCACTGGGGAAAAGAATCCCTATTTAATAAATGGTGCTAGGAAAATTGGATAGCCACATGTAGAAGACTGAAACAGGACCCATACTTCTCACCACTCACAAAATTAATCCACAGTGGATAACTGACTTAAAACTAAGGCATGAAGTTATAAGAATTTGAGAAGAAGAGGGCCGAAAAACTCTTATAGAGATTTGCCTAGGCAAAGAATTTATCAAGACTGCAAAGGCAATCACAGCAACAACAAAAATAAATAAATGGGACCCAACTAAATTAAAAAGCTTCCGGGCCGGGCATGGTGGCTCAAACCTGTAATCCTAGCACTCTGGGAGGCCGAAGTGGGCAAACCGTTTGAACTCAGGAGTTCGAGAACAGCCTGAGCAAGAGCGAGACCCTGTCTCTACTAAAAAAAAATAGAAAGAAATTAGCCAGACAGTATATATATATATATATATATATATATGCCACCACATATGGCACATGCCTGTAGTCCCAGCTACTCGGGAAGCTGACACAGAAGGATCACTTGAGCTCAGGAGTTTGAGGTTGCTGTGAGTTAGGCTAACACCATGGCACTCTAGCTGGGGCAACAGAGTGAGATTCTGTCTCAAAAAAAAAAGCTTCCACATAGCCAAGGAATCAATCAATTGAGCTAATTATATACACATACATAAACATATGCACAGATGTCTTGTTGGTTTTGTTTCTCTGGAGAACCCTGACTAATATACCCAGCATTAAAATGGCTTCCTTAAGTTACCAAATTAGTTTGTTGTTTGTTATATTCCCTCTTTTTATGAATGCACATAAAATTTTCTCGATTTTAAAATGAAAAATATTCTCATTGGAACTTTATTAAAGTTTCATTATAAACTAAAATTAATTTAACCTCTTTATAGAGCTACAAAATTTTAGTCTTATTATATGCTCTATCTCTTCATTTAATGAGTTTTTATATTAGTTCCTTTAAAAGTGTTATTGTTTTTTCACATAGTTATTTGTATTTCTGACTGAATGTATTTCTAGGCATTTTATTTTCTGTTACTGGAATATTTTTCCTTATTTCTTTCTTTCATTTTAAATAAATAAAATTTAAAGATACAGTTAAGCAACCAAAGCCCCAATCTTTTCCCTTTTAACTTCTGTTTCCCTAGAGCTGAACACTCTCTTAAGTAGATGAGGATTATTGTGATGCAATATTTAGTAATTAACAAAAATTGCCATTAGTATTGGCCAAAATATCACATTAGCAATTTAATTTGTCTCGGTCTTATCAAGTATAAATAATTATTTTGATGTTTTTAAATATACTTAAAGGTTGTTAGGTAATAAGTTGTCTTTTGAAATCACCTTTTAAAAAATATGGTATTTTGACATGTAAATATGTGGAGATTTATTACATTCACTTGAATTTCTCTGCTGCATTTCATTATATGAATAAGTCAATACTTATTTATGTATTCCCTGACTAAGAAACTGTTAGGTTGTTTGACATCTTTTAGCTCTACAATAATGTTTTAATGAGCATAATTCTTTATGTTCCTATAACAAACCCAGGCCAGAATTTCCCTATGGAAGAACACATTGATATAGATTGCTGTATTAGTGTATCAACTACTCAAATCTACTAGGTATTTCTAAATTGTTCTCCAAAAACACTATACTAATTACTGTCCTATTAGCAACATGTAAGTCTTCATTTTTCCCTAGCCAACACTTGGTGTTTTCAGATATTAATTTTTAGACGCTAATAGGCATAAAATTGCAATTCATTGCTTTTGTTTTATTTGAGTTCCTTGATTATCTCTAATGCTAGATATCTTTCACTATACTTATTGGCCATCTGACATTTTCTTTGAATTTTACATATATATACACACACACATATGTATATATGTGTGTGTGTGTGTGTATGTGTGTATCTCCAGTCAATTCTTCAGTGGACTTGTGTTTTTCTTACTGGTATCTATTTCTTCATATAGTCTGTGTCATAATAATTTGATTATATATAAATATGTGTGTGTGTATATGTATGTATACACAGATATGTTTTCATATGATCACCCATTGTATAATTTTAAAAATATGTCTAATATATCTTTTTATGTAGATTTTTATTTGAATAGTTAAATTTATATAACTTTTTTATTATTCATGCGCTTTAGGCATATTTAAGAAATTTTCTCTAAGATATCACAAAGAATATTCTAAATAATTTAGAGTTTTGCTTTTCATGTTTAAATCTTTAATCATTCCAAAGATAAATAATTTTGATAAAATACAATATAGGTATTTAAGCATATCTTATTACTACATATGCATAGCCAATTGTACTAGCATCATTAGTTAAATAGTGCAGTTTTAACTCACTTATTTGTGATGACACTTAGTGTGATACTAAGTAGTCAATTAAGGCATATAGTTACTCTATCCAAAAAGAATAAGAGAAAAAGCTCAGGATATTTTCTAAAGGAAAGCTGCTTCCAAGCTAAAGAGTTTCTTTTTTTGTGTTTTTAAAAAAGAATTTCTCAAAGCCATTGGCCTGTGTGTCCAGCTTCTACCTGATTTCTCTTTTTACTCCTTCTCATCAACCAATAAGCCTACAGTGAAACATTTAATTCTGGGCTTTTATCTATATAACTAAGCACATATAAGATAACCTTATCTGTTCTGATGTGGAGTCCTAGGGAGCCCAACAGCCAGAATGAAGGCTGGGATTTCAAACAGAATCTGAGGCAAGGCTTTTGTAAATGAGGGTGGCACCTAGGCAGTAGTGGACCCTTTCAGGGAATGGTTGCACCCATATTACTGTCAGTAACCTCCTTGGCTGGCCCCAGCAGTCTTGAATGAGTATTTGGACAGCAGGAATGGCTTGAATTTGTGTTAGTCTATATGGTGTAAATAAAATGCCTCACCCTTAATAGAATCTTTATAAAAGGTATTGAGATCCTCATTCCTCCTCTTGCCAAATAGTGACATAAAACCTTATTTATCAGAGGTGCTGTTTCTTCCTTGATAGGAATTGTTCAACAGTCTCAGCTGGACCCAAGGCTAGATTATATTTCCCAACTGAGGAGACTTTTGACTAAGTTCTGGCAAATGCAATCTGAGTAGAGTTGATGTACACCATTTCAAAGTTTGGCTCATAAATACAGACTTTTTTACCTTTTCCTTTTTTCTTCCCATATGCTTCAAACAAAAGATTGCAAGGGCCCAGGGGATTTGACATATATATAAGATGGGAGGAGCCTAAGTTCCTGAATCTCTATAAGGAAGTCTGCTTGCTAAGAAAGCATGTTACATTGTAAATGGGTGAAAATACATTTGCATTGTGTTATAGCAAGGGAGTTTGAAACCGTCATCACCCTAATTTACTTATCTTCCATTCTTGGAAAAGGCTCTTATATGAGATAGCAAAGGAAAATCACATGCTGTATACTGAGATTCATTAACTTTGTAAAAGAAAAATATCTAAGAGCTGTCACTTATTAAAATAGACCTAGTAGAGGTAATAGATAAGAATCTTTGGTAGTCAAAGGGTATAAAGTTTTAGTTATACAAGATTAATAAACCCTCGAGTTCTACTGTACGAGAACTATAGTTAACTATAGTGCCTATAGTTAACAATACTGTATTGTATACTTAAACATTGGTTAAGAGGTTACATCTTATCTTAAGTGCTCTCATTACAAATTGTAATAATAGTAAATAAGAAAGCAAGAGGATAGTTTTAAAAATGATGGATAAGTTTATTGCATAAATTATGCTGGTGACTTCACTGGTACATACTTATATCCAAACTAATCCAACTGTATACATTAAATATGTACAACTTTTTTGTATGTCAATCACACTTCAATAAAGTGGTTTTAAAAAACTTTGAAAAGAATTAAGATACTTAATGAAACTGCAATATAATTTTATAATATAATTTTGAGCATATAAAGTTGCATATAAAGTTCCCTGATCTTCAGAGGTGCAAAGTTTAGAAGTGAGAATAAACTTAAAACAGTTCCTACTAAGTACTTTTAATTTTTGATTAGGTTGTATTTAATACTACTGTGTGTTGCTTCTTGTCATGCTACTTAGTTCACCGTCACTGACCAGGGTTATATGAAAGAGGCAACATCTTGCTGTTGCCCGAATTTAACACACATGTGGAAGGTCTACAAAACTGCCAAGTAATGAGTCCTAAGTAACCATAGCTTTACAAATACTGGAGAGTATTTACACTCTAAACTGATACTGATTATATCATTCAACAATGATCAAATTAAATGAGTGTAAGAGGATCTACTATATCTTTTGTTACTGATTTGAGTAGTTGATTGGGAAGGAAATATTTAAAAACTTTATAGTTTTATACTATAAAGTGAATAACATTTGTATTTAGTATAAAACATGAATATACTGTGTTGTCTATTTTTAAATTAAAAATTATATTGTTTAAGGTAAGAAATCAATTAAGGAAATGGATTTCCTTCCTCTCTTTTGACTATAAATCCTGTGTACTTAAGCAATTTTCCTTAAGAAATCAATATATCTTTTTTTTTTCTAGTTTGAAAATAAGACAATTATTTGAGGTAAATATATATCAGGAATAAATAGCTTTCCATTTTTAAGTCTTCTAGAGGTAATTTAATTTTTAAAAGTTCTTGTTTAAATTTTACATTAAGTTAAACTTGGGCAAAAATATCTAATTCTGTTTACCTTGTGTATTAACAAGGTTGAGGGGTTGAGAGATTAAATGAGTTATTTACCTAACCAAAGAATTAGAAAAGTAATTTTCTTCTATTTCAAGGAAAGTCATTTGGGTTAAAAGACATTTCAAATAGAGTTTAAGGAGAAATTTTTAATAGGTTGATGATTAAAAGTATAAATTAACTAATTCTTTATTGACTCAGATATAATTATGTGGATTTTTTAAGTCATAAGAAGATAATCTAGACCACTTATATAATGCCAAATAACTTGTCAAGAAACATGAAAGTCAGTGATGTCATAATGGTTCAGAATGTAACAATTTTAAGATTTATATATAAATTTGTCAATATCACAGTTTATTTTGTATCCCCCCAAAAAAGCTCTCTTCACAGAGGTTTTGTATAATATTTAATTATATGTGTGTGTGTATAAAATGCTAGCTGAAAGGTAAAATAATCCTTTGGATATACATATATTATATAGGTTATTGAAATACTGACTTAAAAAAATGTCTTTACTCAACTTGGAGGCATATTTATGCTCTATTTATTCAGTGTCTTATAGTTCTCCTACCTTAAAAACAACTATTTTCGGCCTTTTGCTTCAATTTTTATTGTCATTGCTTTCCATAAACATCTATTTTTTTAATGATTATAAAGTTATAATAATCGAATCTGGTTAGAGTGCTTTGTGGTTTTTTGGAGATAGGGAGAGGTTTTTAAGTTATTTAAAGATTTAGACATTTATTTTATCTGTGGATACAAATTTCTTTAATTATTACAGAAAGGTAAATCTTGTATAAGTCCTAATTTTCATTCCTACCACTTATTTGTCATCAAATAAAATGATGCTATTAAGAAACACTCTAGTCAGCCATTCCTGGGTTGTATGAGTAAGTTTATGCACCATCTTGTCGAGTTATCCCTGAAATTTCTATTTCTTGTACCTGCAGTATTATGTGTTTTATTTCTGCCATAGATGGATATGCTAACTTTCCTATGTTACTACTATTACTCCATACTTGACAAATTGAAGACATTTTAATGATTGCTAAGAACTCATATACCCCAAACAAAAGTTGTCATTTTTGACTTGTCTGCTACCTTGGTGTGCTTGTCATTTAACATTTCTAATCCTGAGTTAGCTTCAGATTTACATACAGGTTTATGAGATAAGTGGCAGTGAAGTTAGCACCTACTGGTAATTCCTATTTTTTTCCCAAAGATGTTCTTAAATTCAACTGTTGATGTGTAGCAAATTAAAAATGTTCCTGTGCCAAGTTTGATAAAGTTTGATAATACGTGAGTAGCCAAACTATAAAACCCTGAATAAACATTTGGTCCCTTAGAGAAAAGTTTAGAGAAGTTAATGGTGTAATAACTCATATTCTCACTTGTGATTATGTATAATTATATGTACAGAGATAAATTGCAGATATATGTGCATAGGTATATGCATGTATGTATGCGTGTATATGTGTGCATGTGTGTGAACACCACATACATATTCATATTTAATAAAATATTATATCATGTTTTACTTTTGTGTAATGGTGAGAGAAGAACTGAAGACAGGAATTCCTGCAACAGATCACTGCTTACTCCCCACAAATGACACTGGTTTCTTAAATCTTTCTTTAAGGAAAAGAGAAGAAATTGAGAAACTATTAGGAGTTTAATGTCATATTGTTTCCATGATTTCAAAATATATTTTTATTTAAACTATAAAAATTAATGTCCTATCATGTAAAAGGCTGAGAATACCTCTTTAACTTTCCAGATTCCTTCCCATTTCATCTCCAATTTTTTATCTTTTATTATTTATATATTCTCATGGTTTATGTAATTTCCATTGTGTGATTTGACAATAATTTTTTGAGTTGTTTGTCACACTTCTAGAGGCAAGTTCAATGTTCACTCTTTAATTCAAATACACAAAAAATAGCTTTCCTTATTATTCATAACAGAGCTCAAATTGCTCACAAGAGAGCTCATGCCCATTGTTGATAGAATACAATTTTTTAATCTTGCCAATTAAAAGTAGATTAGCATTTTTTAATTTAAATCAGTTCTTTAAGCCTAGTTGTCATCAAATTTCCTTCTATCCCATTCAAAAGGGATTTCTTTGTTTTCCTTAGCTCAAGATAATGACCAAATGTAGTGAGAAGTTTATATAGTAGAAGTTGAATTTGTCTCTGGTTTTGTGTCTGTCCTGCAGAACTTAGTTGAGTCTTGCTCATGGGTACCTGCTGGATAAACTTATAATGAATTCTCCTTGTCTTGATCTCAAATATATTATTCTCACCTCTTTTTCACAGGATGAGACACCTGGTTATTCAGCAATACATTTCATAAAATACTAGCTGAATTGTTTCTTGGTGACTATACTCTGAACCAACTATACACTTAGAGGAGATAAATAATAGCATCAGTGTTAATCATTATGTGCTACCATAGACATTGATTCAACCTCAGTTGTTCCTATGTTTATGTGACAAAAAAATTACATGGTATATCTTCATCATAAGTTTACTCAATTTAAAGATATAAAAGGTATTACCAAGGTATAATGTTAGGAAAAGTTGTATGATTCTATTTGGTTAACTGAAAAATATGTGGAAAGGCCAACAAACAGAAACATATAATTTTATATAGGCTTCTACAAGTTTGTATGAACAAAGATGAAATTGTGCAAGAACATTCTCTCTTAGAAAAATGGGTCAAATGACAATTTAATGATACTTTATACATTATTAGGTAGCTTCTTACACAAAACATATGCTTTTATAATATTAAGAAAAACTTTTTAAATGTGAAATATTTTAGCATAAAAATGAATAATTTGTTTATTGACCAGCTGGGCTGTTATTAATAGCATTTATTCAAAGAGAAACTTTACATATTCTCACCAGTGTCTTTTCTTTCTGGACCATAAGGCCATATTTATAACATTTCACAGCTTTAAAAGAAATGCAGGCATACCTTGTTTTATTGTGCTTCACTTTATTGCATTTTGTAAATATTATGTTTTTCACTAATTGAACGTTTGTGGCAACCCTGCCTCAAGCAAATCTGTCAGTGCCATTTTTCCAACAGCTTGCACTCCCTTCATGTCTCATTGTCACATTTTGGTAATTCTGTCAATATTTCAAATTTTTCATAATGATTATATCTCCTAGGGTGATCTATGATGCTACTGTTGTATTCTTTCAGGAGACCAAGAACTGCTCACATGTAAGATGGCAAACTTAATTGATAAATGTTGTGTGTGTTCTGACTACTCCACTATCCAGACATTCCCTCACCTGTCTCCCTCCGTCTGACACTCCTTATACCCTGAGACACAACAGTATTGAAATTAGCTCAATTGTTTGCTTGTCTGGAAAATCTTTAATTCCACTTCAATTATGAAACTTAGTTTTGCAAGACACAAAATATTAATCTGATGGTTGTTCTGTTTAAGAAGACTGAAGATGGGGTCCCTTTGTAGGCTAGTTGTTGCTTTCATCTTGTTTGTCTGAATACTCTTCTCTTTGCTGAGGACTAGTAGGTTTGCACGGCACCTGTTCTTTTTTTTTTTTTTTATTGGGGGAAAACTACAAAGCATTTACAGTACAATGTTTACAGTCACCATTTGTAGTGAGCTGATTTCCCAAAATATATTACCACTCAAGTTGACTTATCTTGTTACATTCAAAAACCTACTCTG
>CAUYRT010049733.1:0-11712 GCA_963574885.1 Lepilemur ruficaudatus
CTGTAGCTTTGAAATAAATTTTGAAATTGGGAAAAGTTAAGTTCTCCAAATTTGTTAATTTTCAAGATTGTTTTGGCTATTCTGGATCCTTTGAATTCCCATATAAATTTTAGGATCAGGTTGTCAATTTCTGTAAAAAAATGTGGCTGGGATTTTAATAGGGATTATATTGAATCTGTGGATCAATTTGGGAAGTATTGTCATCTTCACTATGTCTTAAGTCTTCTGATCCATGAACATGGGATGTCTTTCTGCTTATAAAGTCGTCATTAATTGATTTCAACAACATTTTATAAATTTTAGAGTATAAGTTTTGCTCTTCTCTTTTTAAAGTTCATTTCTAAGTATTTTTCTTTTTGATGCTATTGTAAATGGAATTTTCTTTATTTTATTTTTAAGTTGTTACTTGCAAGTGTATAAAAATACAATTGATTTTTGTATATTGACCTAGTATCCTGAAATCTTGCTGAACTTGTTTATTTCTTTTGGGTAATTCTTAATAGAAAAAGGTTTATTTTTTTCCCCTCCTTTATTCTACTTGGGTTTTTTGTGACAGAAGTGGAATCTCAACCCATGGCTCCGTGGGATATTGAATAATTCTACTTGTTTTTGATCTCCAAGTTTTCTGAGCCAAACTTGGCTCCACTGAAAATTTCTTTTTTAGGGTATTTTGTGTGTGTGGATGTTGCTTCTAGGTATGCTCTATATTACCTTTTTGCAAGGTAATCCAAAGGAGCTTTAGTTCTGATGGCCAGAGTTTTCTGCCTTACTCAGTACTTTGCTAGGTATAGGCGGGAGAGCTAGGAATGAGAAATGTGAAACACTCCCTCTTGCTCTCAAAGTTCTATGACCAATTCTTGAACTCAGTGGTAGAGATGAGCCTTCTCCTTTGTGTTTGGGTAGACTTACCTGTTGGATTCGGTTCTGTGAATATGGGAGAAGCCCATGGCCATCCCAAGACTTTGGCTGGACTAATAATGCTTGGACACCTGGAACAGTAACTGGGACATAGTTGGGTCTCAAAAATGTTTTCTGAGTGTTGAATAAACAGTTTCTAGTCTGCTCCAGCACAAGCATTATGAGGGACTATAATCAGTTAGTGATTTTTAAAATGGGAAGCAGTTCTAGTTTAGCTTAGGCAGTGGGACTCCCCACTGTAATAGATCCCATCTCAGTAAGCTCATCTTTCTGTTGAGTGAACAAATATTTATTGGTTTCTGAAAAGGTACCAGGGACAGACAAATCAATGAGTCTTGGTTCTTATGGAATTTAGAATTCAGAGGAGGAAACAGACATAAAATAAATAATTACAAGTGGCCAAATCCTGGGCACTGATGTCTTCTGTTTCCATGTGGTTTTTATGTGACTTCTCTTGACAAAACAACACCTGTCATTTTGTCAGCTCCTTTCTTCTCCCTATTTCTTTCGCTTGGCTTTCTGTTACATCTTCACCTCCAGCCACCCTCTCCCTTTGCTTCTCATCTTAGTACCAGGCATTAGTTTACTCTTCTTCCTGTAACAGTGGCTTCCCATGTCCTCCTCCCTAAAGAGCTCCAGGCAAATGGCCAGCACAGGGCTCTTGTGAATCTTTGTCTGAAATCACTCTCTTGGCCTCATTTCCAACCATCAGTTCTGTTCCTTATGTGGAGCACACTTTGGTCAGGGTGGGCTCTTCAGTCTACTTTCTGCCATCTGAAGGAATATTCCTAGGAGGGATGCTGTGGAAAAGCATCTTTTTAGACTTAACTCTTCCAGAGTGAATTGTGTGTGACTGAGTTCCTGCCCTGGGAGGGAAAAAATTTCTTATGTTTATTTCCATCACTCTCACCTTGACAGTCTTTAAGGGCATTGGGTGGGCCAGATGCAGGGCCAGGAGCTGGAAATGCCTGAAGCGATCAGTCACAATCCTTGTTCCTGTCCTTTAGGGGAGACAGGATTTACCTATCAAATGATAGGTCATGAGATATTATGGAATCATAGAATCTCAAGATTAGAAGGGAATTTATCATTTATTCTAATACTTTGCAAATTTCTTTGATCATGACATGGCAAAAAAAATTTGATATCACAAGCTAATATGTATGTATATACACTATTCATACATATTTGTATTTACACAAATATATGTCTATCTGTATCTATCATCTAACTATAATATATCCTACAAAATTTTACAAAGCAATACTTATCCTTAATATGCTTATATTTTCTATTCTATATCATTTAAAAATGTTGACCCACACTCATAAAATTAATTATATGACTCAACATTACATTTCACGTTGACTTTTGGAAAACGCTGTTCTAATCCAACAGTCTACCTGGAGCTTGCACTCTCTCCAGTTGTCAAGTAGTTGTTTAGTCCTTGCTTGGATTTCTTTGGCAATGGGGAATGCAGTGTCTACCTAGGAAGTACCATCTTTGTCAGCTTTGTCTGTCATTTTCCTTATAAGGATACTAAGTCTGTTCTTCCTCACAGATGAGTGATTCATTCTTCCAAGTAAAATCCCTTCAAGTATTTAAAAATGGCAGTTCTCCTGCCCATGTGGTGTCCTTCTCCTTTTCCTGGTGGAGGGCCCTGGGCTTGGCTGGGTTATTTGAGGATGAATAAGTATTGATATTTTGGTTCATGCTGCTCTGAGCCGGCTTACCAACACTGGCAGCCCAGCTGCCACCAGGTGGTTGGCCTATAAATCACTGGGCCTTACCCCCACCCCCAACTCGATAGAGCTGAAGCATCAACAGCATCCTGTGTCAGTGATGAAGTGTCTGGTCCCTCCTCTTTTCTTTCCCTCCCCAACTCTGAACAAGCCTCAGGAGCCCATTTAGGCTCTGATTCTTGTGTGCAGTTGCTGTGTCATTTGAAGAAATCTGGAGACTCTCCTGCCACAAAACAGCAACTCTGGTGCCTATATTTACCATTAGGGATTTAGTCTTTTAGGGCTGTGGTCCCCAACCCCTGGGCAGTGGACAGGTACCGGTCTGTGGCCTGTTAGGAACTGAGCCACACAGCAGGAGGTGAGCGGGGGTCAGCAAGCAGAAGCTTCACCTGTATTTACAGCCTCTCCCCATCACTTGCATCACTTCCTGAGCTCCACCCCCTGCCCCCTACCCTGGTCCGTGGAAAAATTGTTTTCCATGAAACCAATTTTTGTTCCTGGTGCCAAAAAGGTTGGGGACCACTGCTTTAGGGTAAGCAGTTTCCTTCCCATGAGTTCTATTTTAAAATGGTGGCACCTTGGGAAAGTGGCATATTATTAAGCCTCTAAAATCTTTGCGTGAATGAACTTGTCAAATGCTTGCTCCCTGCCCTAATGCCGTGCTTCTCAAGGTGTGAATCAATTCTAAAGAAACACTGGAGGTGGCACTGTGTAGCGTCCAGTTCCTGAGCCTGGCTGCATTTTTCAGAGTCACCAGGGGAGGCTTTCACTTAACTAGAAAAATGTTAATTTGATAACCATTGACACCCTACCTTCCATTCAAGGTAAATGTCACTCATGTAATCTCATATTTAAAAATATATAAATCTCATATTTAAAAGCAAATAAATCTCATATTTACAAATATGTTTATGTATATTATGATCACAAAAGAAATTCCTTCTTGGCTTATCCACTTCCATCTTGAAAGGTACAGATTTTTTGGGTCTCTCCCTAAACCTACAGAGATAGAATCTTCTAGAATGCAGACCAGGAATCCTTTAAAAAAATCCTCTTCAGGTATTTCCAAATGTGCAGAGAGGTGTGGGCACTTGTATAGTTGTGCCCTGATATTTCTCAGTGATAAGTACCATATTTAATTCATTTCTGCATTCCCATAGCTCCCTGTCCAGGACTTGGTGCATAGCAAGTATAGAGTAGGTGCTTAGTAAGTGATGTTTAAATTAAACTGGAAGAGGCTGGGAGTCCCCAGGTAATCAGTGGCATGTGGGGTTTGTCATTATGAATGACCTACATGGAGGACCTCATTTCAACATACAAAGAGAGCCCAGGGCCGTGACATGCTCATTGGCTTTAAATAAATAAAAAAGCTTATACATAGTACAAGGGAAATAAAGATAGAAAGAAAACAAAAATCTGGTGCAGTCCTTGCATCTAGGGACAGCCACCGCACAATTTGATGTGTCCTTGCCCATGCCTTTCTTGGACAGGCTCGGGCCTTTCTTGGATGATAACTACAAACCCATGCAACAGTAATGGCAATGCAGCAACAGAAGGGTCATTTTGTCACAGCAGAATAAGCACTGGAAGCTGTTGATAAGAGGGTAGGAGGCGAGAGAAACTCAAGGGGTGTGCAAGGTGCAGAGCGGGTGCCTGCAGCTTCCATTACCTTCTGGGTGTCCCGGGCTGGGTGCTCAGCTGGCAGCAGTGGTGGGGAGCAGGAGGGGTGGGCGTGCACAGCTGTCTGAGGTGTCCTTGCTCTCTGTAGCTTCAGACGGGAGGTGGTTACTGTCCTGCAAATGGACATGGGCTGAGGGCGGGAGCTGGTGTCTCCTTATTCTCTGCAGCTGTCCCCATCCACCCTAGTCAATGATGCTTGTCCATCACCACCGGGATCCAAGTCCAGCCATGTGCAAGGGGAACATCTGCTCCCACAGCTGCAGGGCCCTGCAGTCCTGGAGCCAGAGTGACTGCAGAAGCCAAAACAGGGCCACTGGTTGTGTGTCTGTGTTTGTGGGTGGGGTGCAGGATGGTGCAGAGTGGAGGACAGGGGTCTGGTGTCATTAGGGGCGCTGCCTGGGCAGTTGGCACAGCCAATCCATGGGACATTAGGGCTGCTGGGTTCTGGGGCAGGGTCTGAGCAGAGAGAGGTAGGCAGTGACTCCTTAAGCTCAGCGGGCTGGGAGTGGAGAATGGAGCATAGAACGTGCCTTTCTCCTGGTGTCCACACCGCTGGGCATTGGCACTGTTGCAGAGTGGGTTTCTCCTGCTACTCTGCTGTGAGGGCTTTCTGGATGCAGTGCCTCAGTGCCTGGGAGCCCAGCTGTTCACAGCAGGACCCGCTTCCATCCCTCTCATTAGTTCCTCCATAGCTGCATGGATAGCACCGGGGCTAGAAACCTCTGCTCTGGAGTCAGGCAGAAGTGGGCTCACATACAAGCTCCTTCGTGTACTGGCTGTGTGACCTTGAGCAAGAGATGAAACCTCTCTGTGCCTGTCTACATGCCTGAAAATGGGGATAACAATGTCTGCCTTCAGAGGCGTAGGAAGGATTAGTTGAGTTAGTGTACATGAATCACCTGTCCAGGTCTGTAGCTGTGAGTGGGTGTCGATTGCTTGCCTTCTCTCTGGTTTTGTTCACAGCCATAGACTCAGTATTCAGGGCATCTGCCCTTTAGTGAAGGATCAAGGTCAGTGCTGTTAAGCTCCCTGTTTGATCTGGCCATCTGGCCATCGCCACTCACACTGTTCACCCCGGCAGCCTATTTCCTGGGCCTACCCGTGTGAGGGTGCTAATGTGCCACATGGACGACGATGGCCTATGTCCCTGGCTCCTGGCTCTGCCTGCTTGCCTGGCATCTCACCCCTGCGAAGTTCCTCCGTCCCTGACATTCTAGGGGGATACCTGATACCTATGGGTGTGGGGTCTCAAGTGATCGTGTCAGAGCTGCCTCTGGCTCTGCCGCTGTTGCTCTGAGTTCCCCAGAGCCAGCGGGGTCCTTTCCCTTGGCCAGGCTCCCCCACTGTTTCCCTGGGGGCACCACCAGCCATCCTGTCATCACTCACCAGGCCTGTCTGCCCTGTCTCTGAAGGCTTTGAGCCACCAGGCTGCCGCCTGCATCTGTGGTGAAGCATGGAGTCGTGGCGGGTGAGGGTGAGATCACATTTGCAAATATGAGGGTTTGGATGGCAGCCTACCTTTTTCAGGGATGCAGTTCGACCATGACACAATGGTTAAAGGTTTTCCCTGCTGTGCTAACTCCACCATAGTTTCAGGTAGCATACACACGGCCACCAAGACAAGAGGCTTCCTATTTGGTGAGAACAGACAGGTCTTGGGGTGGGAGGGGAGAAGTCTTAGGCATGGACCTAAGTTGACTGGGCTATCAGGTGGCACTGATGTGAACCTGTGATCAGGGACACTGAATTGGTTGCTACAGCACTGGCTGGAGTAAGAGATGAGGCCAAAAGGATCTGAAGTGGCATCTAAGAGGTATCCAATATATATATTGACAGTGATCATGATGACAGCTGACATTGAGCACTTGCTGTGTGCCAGCCCCTGTGCTACATACATTAGATGAACTTCCTCATTTAATTGTCAACAACCCCATGTTTCTCAGTAGGTCTCCATCCTACTGAGGAAGAATCTGAGGTTCAAGATGTGTGGCTGATTTGGGGTCAGACCTCCCTTGCTCTGGAATGGAAGCTTTAGAAGGCCAGTGACTTTGCTCCATTCCTCAGCACCAGGAACAAGTTCTGGTATAGAGTTGGTGCTCCATAAATGTTTGCTTCCTGTTTAAATGATGGAGCTGAATTTGAATCCAGATAGTCCAATGCCAAGGCCCATGTGTTGAACCTAACTGAGGAAAGAGTGATGATCAGATCAGAGAGATGCTCTTCCTTTCATGAGCCACAACCCCATTTGGGAGAATAGCTTAAATAAATAATTATAAGTCTTCAGTCCTGGGTCAGTCCTAGCCCAGGTGGCAAGCAGACAGTAGGTGCCTCATACACATTTGATGGGCTGGTGCTGGGCTCGCATGCTGCAGGATTTGTATTTTCTGCCTGGTCTGGCCTACCCTCAGCGATTACGCTCCGGGCTCTTCTGTGAAGGCCAGACTTCCCTGCCAGATGCATTTCATGACACTAATAAACATTCACACCTACTTGGAGCACTTAGACAGAAAAAATGGAGCCTAAAAGCTCCACGAAGCAACGCACTTCCCTTCTGCAAGCCGAGAGAGCATTAACTGAAACACATAGGCTATGGAAACTGGCTGCATCATTATTGGAACTGATGCACCCTCACTCCGGCCAATCTATTTTTATTTGAAGCACTTACATTGCATGAAACTGAGCATAATAACTACAGTCAATAGAGATGTATTTGTTTTTATTTAAACTCATATAAATGTGCTAACGCCAATAAAGGTTTTCCCCCCTCTGAACAGTAAGACATGTATGGAGGAGATGGAAATTTACACATCCATCGAACAAAGAGGGCCCATTCTTTTCAGAAACTGTTTTTTGAATTGTAAGTGATTTATCGTGCAAACTGAAGACAGTTGGTGAGGTGGGGAGGAGAGGGAGAGGGAGAAAATGCTCCCATGTGGTTAATCTCACTCCCTTTAAAGAGCAAGAGAGTTGAGAATAGAGAGTAGGGGGCAGAGAAGAGGTGTCTAAGTGAGGGTTGGATTTGGAGACTAAGAGGACAGCTGGATCTTTATTCTCATTCGCTGTCCAAATGTGCTTTGGGAATTAAGCCCTAGGGTGCGATGTCGGGGAAAGCCCTGGCTTTAGGAGATCTGGGTCTGCTACTATCTCATTATGTCACCTTGACCAGGTCTTGGTCTTCCTTATCTGCCACTAGGACACCAGTATTGGCCTTGCTTGGTGGTTAAGAGTATAGGTTCTCTAGAGCCAGACTCTGTGGATTGAAATCCTTGCTCTACCACTTACAACTGTGTGACTTTGGGCAAGTGACTTTACCTCTCTGGGCTTTGGTTTCCTTCTTGCTGTGTGGAGGAGATGCTGATGGTACCTTGCTAACATCCTTATTTTGAGGTTTAGAGAAATAAAGCATATAAAGGTCTTATAACAAGGTCTGGCACATAATGAACACTTGATTATTCGTTCTCATCAGGAGAACTCAAAAGGAAGTTAAAATATATTTAGTTCGTGAAAATTGTGTCATAACAACAATGACAAAAAAGTATTTATTCCAAAGACTTTCATCTTACAGATGAGGAAACAGGCCTGGAGAGGCTTTGTTTGAGTAATAAATTGCCACACCTTACATGGCTTAAAACAACACACATGAATTCTCCAAGTCTGGATGTCCGAAGTCTGAAATGAGTCTTACAGAGCTAAAATCGAGGTGTCAGCAGGGCTGGTTCCTTCTCAAAGCTCCAGGGGAGAATCTGTTCCTTGCCTCCTTCACCTTCCAGAGGTTGTCCACATTCCTTGGCTTGTGGCTGCACCTCTTCAGTGTTGCCCTTGTTGTACATTGTCTTCTTCTGCCTCTGGTTTGTTCCTCTAGACTCTCATGGGGACTCTTGTAATTACACCAGGCCCACCTAGATAATCCAGGAATATCTCCCGTCTCAAGATCCTCAATTAATTCTCATGTGCATGTAAGGTGCATACGCACAGGTTCTGGGGATTAGGGTGTGAACTTCTTTGCAGGTGGGCCAATATTCATCCTCCCATAAGTCTTAAGGTGGACAGCTGGCTTAGTAGCATGGAGTGGCTATGAGCAAGAGATTTCTGGACACAAATGCTTTTTGTGTCCTGGTGCTGCCTTGGCTCTTGAGATGACCTAGTGTCTACTCTGGAGGTATCTGGCTGGGAAGAGAAGGTGTCCTTGAATGTATGAGACCTCCTGTCTCAGAGGAGTGGCTCTCCTGCTAAGGGAATTCCTAGCCCAGTGAGGTCTCTGGACTTGCTCAAGCTGTAGTTTGGAGCTTCCTGAGGGCATGTAGCCCAAGTGGCCTGCTAGCCAGGCTGAGCTAGGTAGGCGGGGTGCAAAGCCTGCCTGGCATGGAGCTGGGGACCTGCCACAATATATCAAGGGGGCAGAGGGTGGGTGGTGGGGAGAAAGGGCTCACTCAGCCTGGGTCTGCTGGATCAGAGAGTATAGGTGGGGGACAAACAGGAACACAGGGAGGCTTGGGACAATAACAGGGACTACTGAGTGCTTTAGAGCAGTGGCTTCCAAACCTTAGCAGTGGAGACTTTGTTTTTTAAAGGATACCCATTAGGATGGCTATCATCAAAACCCCAGAAAATAACCAGTGTTGGGGATGATGTAGAGACATTGAACCCTGTGCACTGTTGGTGGGAGTGTAAAATGGTACAGCTACTACAGAGAGTAGTAAGTTTCTTCAAAAAATTAAAATAACATTACCATATGATCCAGTGGTTCCACTTCTGAGTATATACCCCCCAAAAATAAAAGCAGGGACATGAATAATATTTGTACACTCATGTTCATAGCAGCATTTTTCACAATAACCAAAAGGTAGAAGCAATCCAACTGTTCATTGATGGATGAATGTTTAAAAAAAATACACACACATACACAATGGAATATGATTCAGTCTTAAAAAGGAAAGAAATTATGACACATGCTACAATATGGATGAAACTTGAATGCATTTATACTAAGTGAAGTAAGCCAGTCACAAAAAGACAAATACTCTATAATTCTCTTTATATGAGGTACTTAGAGTAGTCAAATTCACAGAGACCAGAAGGAATGGTGGTTTCCAGGAAATGGGGAGTTACTGTTAATGGGTACAGAGTTTCAGTTTTGTAAGATGAAAAAAGTGCTGTGAGTGGTTGGTGGTGATGGTAGCACAACAATATGAACGTTCTTGAAAATAGTTAAAATGGTACAATCAAAACACTCCCCATGACCCCAAAACTAAGATAGCTATACCTGGAGCTGCTGAGGTTGAGGAGGGATGTGGGTGCAGGGAGCTCTGACCTTCCACCCCTCTCCACCGTCTGCAGAGGCACTGAGGTAGCTCCCTGCAGCCCGGGAGCTCTTCACAGCCCCAGGAAACCCTGTTTGAAACCTCTGCCGAGCTAATTGAGTAACAGAGCCTGGCTACCTGTAGCTCACATGTAACTCACATGCAATGCACCTTGTTTGCACCACAAATTCTCTCTCTCCTGTTCTTGAATGGGTTCTGGGTGGCGATGAGTGGCGATGGTGGTGGGGGAACCCTGCCCTGGGAGACACATACAGGCAATGCTGTGCCTCCCAGGAGTCCACCTTCGGGCTCCTGAATTGTCCCGCGGTGGCAGTGTCAAGTCACCTCAGCCTCTAAGGGCAGCGAGACTGGGCATTTTCTCGGGAGGACAAGCGGAGACCTCGTGGATGGAAGCTCTGCCCTCTGAGGGCTTCCTTGCAGGTTTGTCTCAGAAGCAACTCAGGAATAGGTGGAGAAACGGGCGCAGTGAGCAGACGGAGAGGGTGTCCTTGGGTGTCCTGGGTCCCAGCTGGCCAGAAACTCTTGTCCACATGTTCCTGGGCCTTCTTCTCTCAGGGGCTCTGCCCATCAGACAGCTGCCGCCTTTGCGAGACTGTGGCTTTCTCTTCCTCTGACTTTCATCTCTCCTTCCTTTCTCTCCTACTCTGAAATCTTCGTTCACCTCCTTCCCCCAGCTAGTCCCTGTGGGCAGATAACTTGACCAGACCAGCTGCTGGAAGCCGCCCAAGGCTCAGCTGCAGTGGGCTCTGAACGGGGAGCTTGGGTCATTAGCTCGGGATGACTGAACAGTCTCTGCTTCCCCTTGCTACCTCCTTCTGGCTGCTGTGGTTCACATTCCTGCCTGCAGTTCTTTGGGTCCTTACCTGGAAGTGGAACACTGGGCCGTGGTCCAGCCTGCTCCTCTGACCGCTGAACCACATGTTGCGTTTAGCAAGTTGGGAAGGGATTGGTGATAATAAGAGTCCCTCACCTGTGTCAAAGAGTCAATAAATAGCTGTCACTAGGCAGTGAGTGGCAAGGCTCCTGTGAGTGGTACAGGCCACAGTATTGTAGGAAATTAGAGATGAGAGCCTTTGCCATGTCCTGGAGGGCTTCAAGGGGGTATCAGGGCCTACAAATGGGCCATGACGGCTAAATGGATGTATTAAAAATCTTTCAGTTGTGAAGAAAAAAGGCACAAACAAACAAACAGATATAACAGTCAACAAGTCCAGACATAGACTTAGCTTGAGGCTTGATACAGTTCTCAAGTGACGTCACTGGGAATCTCTTTCTCTCCATCTCTCAATTCTGCTTTCTCTGCAATGGCTTCTTCCCCTCCACCCCCATGTTGGAACCATGGTTTCTAGAAGCTCCAGGTTTGCACCCACCTGTTCAGCAGTGAGGCAGCCAGCAGGCTGTGACACCAGAGGTTTCCTGCTGGAGATACATTTGGAAGAATAAAGATAAAATTTAAAAAATAGACAAGATGTGCCATTATCTCTCATGTGAGGTTGATTGCTGGGGAGGGATATTGGGCATTCATAGATTTAAAACAAAGTGATTGAAATATCTACCACATGTTAAATCTTGTTGTAGGTACTGGGACCAAAAGATGAATCAAATGAAATCATATCATTTGTGATTCTTTTGATTGCAATGAACAGAAACAAACCCTGGCAAATATAAGCCAAATGGGCACTCGATAGGAAGGATACTGGGGAGGTTGCAGGATCGGCAGGAGTGGAGACTAGCCAGGTCTCCAGAAGAGCAGGAGCCAGGCCTGCCTGGGGTCCCCAGCTGCCCTGTTATCAGGAGTCTTTGAAGGACCCCAAAGATCTTCAGTCTCTTATAGTGCCTTAAGACTTAAATTCTTGAGAGAGAGAGAGAGAGAGAAAGAGAGAGAGAGACAGACAGACAGACAGACAGATAGAGAATCTAATTGGCTCAGGCTTGGATCAGGTGTCCTTCCTGGGACTGATGAGCTGTGGCCAGGAGGTTAAGGATTAGAGCAAAGATATGGCCATTCTTGGGAAATGGACCATTCCCAGAGAAAAGGAAATAAATCACTA
>CAUYRT010049734.1:0-27663 GCA_963574885.1 Lepilemur ruficaudatus
GTGGGGAGGTAGTCTAGATTGATTGTTTTATATAATTAGGTTCTCAAAAGGAAGCATACCCAGTGTCGTAGCTGGAAATGAAGATCAGAACCAAGTGACATTACAGAAAAGAGCTTGGTATGCTTGGCTTTCAAGTAGGGGAAAAAAATGATGAGAAAGGAGTTGAAAACACTACAATATTGATGGGAAATCCATTTTTTAAAAATTGCAAATCACTAAATTTTTTAAAGGTCAGAAGCTAATTCTCTATTTTGGAAAACATTATACAGGCCAAGCAACACAGCTGGCCTGTGTACCCCCATATTTACCTATATTACACCAGCATGTTTTGGAATGTACATGTTTCTAAGTCACTAAGTCTACTTCTAAAGGTTCAGTAAACTCATGATATTCTGAATTAAATAAATTATATTGGTTCTTTTCCATATTTCTTTTTTTTGGAGGGGGGTTTGTTCATTCATTCATTCATTTATTTATTTGAGACAGAGTCTTGCTCTGTCGCTAGGGCTAGAGTGCAGTGCCATCATCATAGCTCACTGCAACCTCAAACTCTTGGGCTCAAGCGATCCTCCCTCCCAGAGTGCTAGGATTACAGGTATGAGCCACCATGCCTGGCCAATTTTTCTATTTTTTGTAGAGATGGGGGGGGTCTCATTCTTGCTCAGACTGGTGTCAAACTCCTGGCTTTAAGCAATCCTCCCTCCTCAGCCTCCTAGAGTGCTAGGATTCCCAGCCTGTGCTATACTTGTTAAACCTAAGGGATATTTTTCTCTTTAGTATCCTGGTTCCTAAAGTATTGTTGTTACATTTGCTATAATGCAAAATAGTATATCTGAGAGTTTTGAAAAAATGTCTCTTAAAAGCGTCAGTCATCCTATGAAGAATGTTCAAATAGAAATGCCTACAGATGTGAAGTGACTCAGTAGTTTGAGAACAGAATAAAAATTATATGAAACAAAAAGCCCATATGTTTTAAGTTTATAATTGAAGCACATTTACTGAAGCCTCTTAGGCAGCTGATTGAGGTGACCTAATTTTTAACTAATTGAAGTACCAGAACAGAATTTACTCTTCATTTTGCTTAAGATATTACATAATTGGTTAAGTAATTTTACTTTATTATCTGATGCTAAGATTTATTTGAACCAGAAATCAGTACTTTGCTAGAGTGAGAGTGTGTTTGAAAGCCATGTCTTTCTATACCTACTGTTGAGATGTGATTATAGGCCAGCATGTGCTTCAGTGTCTTCATTTATAAACTGGGCTAAAAACTTGAGGTTTAGGAAGATTAATGAGATGATAATGGTACAGCACCTGTGGGAGTTCTGTTATCTTACAAGCACAATTCAAGGTGTACCAGTTTTATTGCAGTACAGGGGGAGGAAACGTCTCAGTGAGTTGTTTTAAATTAGGCCAGGTAAAGTTACATACCCCAGAGTAGAAACTCTTAACTTATTTTTTTTTTTATTTTCCTTAATTATAAAATATCTCAAGCATATAAAACTGAAACATATAGTTGTATATCTTGTGCACCTTTCGTATTTTGGGGGGGTCAGCAATTATGTTTTTTGGATTGGTCTAAAAAATCAGTGCTAGTTGATTGTTTTAATAGAATTGTAATATTATATGAATCTGTAATACTTTATTCTTTTGATGGACATTTAGGTTATTTTCAATTTGTTATTGACAGTGCAGTGAACATTATTGGATATATTTCTTTATGCACATGTACGAAAGTTTATCTAGAGTTATATACCTGGGAATGGAATTGCTGGGTCTTAAGATAATATGTATATTTAGTTTTATTAGATACTGCCACGTTGTTCTCCAAAGCAATTGTACCAACTTTCATCAGCTGCATTAAAGTTCTCAAGTTCCCTTTGTTCCATACTTCCTCCAGCACTTGCTGGTGTAAGACATTCTTTTATTGCCCGGTATATATAGTTACTCAGTAGATTACTTTCCTACCTTCCGTATTGAAATATCATTTACATGCAATGAAACCCACCCATTTTGTATGTACAATTTGATTGACTTTGTGACAGTTATTAAATATATGGAGTCATGTATCCACCTTGACAATCAAGGTATGAAACAGTTCCATCACCCTAAAAGTTTTCTCATGCCTCTTTGTCATCAATCTTTCCTTCTCCAACCTCTGCCCATGGCAGTCGCTAAGCTGCTTTTTGTCATTATGATTTTGCCTTTTCTAGAATTTCATAAAAATGGAATCATACAGTAAGTAGTCTTTTGTATTAGACTTCTTTCACTTCGCGTGTTTTTGAGATTCAGCTTTGCTTGTATGTGTTATTTTGTGCCTTGTTATTGCTAACTATAATATTTTATGGTATAAATATACCATGGTTTATCCATTTATCAGTTGACGGCTTTTTGAGTTGTTTCTAGTTTGGGGCAATTATATGAATAATGATACTATGAATATTCATGTATAAATCTTTGACTCAGTTGGTTTTTGATGATTGCTTTTTAGCAATCTTACTGAATTCTAATTAGTTTGAATAATTGGACTTAATTTTCTATATAGATCATTTAAAAATAATAACAGTTTTGTTTACTTTTTTCTAATCTTCATACCTAATCATATTCTTGTCATTTGTATTTTGGCTAGGATCTCTAGTACAATGTTGAGTGAAACAATCAATATTAGTGGGCATCCCTGTATTCCTGACTTGAAAGAATATAAGTATAATGTTTCACAATTAAGTATAAGGTTTGCTATAGGGTTTTGATCATTAGCCTTACTGATATTAAAGAATTTCACCTCCTGCTAGTTAGCAAAGAGATTTTATCATGAATGGAAATTGAATTTTGTCAAATTCATTTTCTGCGTATTTTGAGATGGTCATGGGGTTTTTCTTTTTAAATCGTACATGTGTGGCTTTTTAAAGTAAGGCTTACTCTTTCCAGTGTTAAAATGTAATCATTTTAAAAACATCTTCAATAAATCTCTTAGATTAAAACCTTTTAAATCTTGAATGTATTTTCTTTCCTATGACTCAGATTGTATTATCGGACATCATTTATCTGTCATACATAATGTTAATTCTTGACTGTAAATTGCTCAAGTTGTGAGCCATGTATTAATCGTATTTGAGTTTCCCACGGTATCTAGCACAGTACACTGCAAATAATAAGCCATTAATAAATGTTGAACTCTCGGCTATTGTTCTTTGCTAAGTAGCCACAGTTTTTGTGTCATAAATTATATTTCTTACCCCTTCCTCCACTATGCTGGCTGCTGATGTAACTTTTGTGAATCAAAAACAATTAAATAGTTGAGCTTTTTTAATATCTAAGTTTCATTCACTCATCAAATATTTGGGTGCCAACTAAGTGCCAGACTAGGCTTGGAACCACCAGTAATGAAAAATGAGTATGAGTGGATACTCACAAGAACCTTACAGCCTAGTAGAGAGAGATAAGATCTATATGTGACTTGTTCTAATGCAAGTTAGAAAGTGATCACTTAGGAATTTAGGGGAAAAAGATTAGACAGACTTCGAAGACTTGGTAGCTCTTTTATGCAGTACGTGACTATGGTGCATGGACTTAGGGCCTATAACTTGGCTGTTCAGAGACCTATTTCCTCATTCTTAAGCCACGTTTCACATTGTCGAGGTGCCGAATAAGTGGAGAGGTGAAGTGTTTATAAGTTAAATTCTTCAAACACTTGTGTTTTTTTCTTTTATTGTAATAGTCCTGAGAATTGATTTTTAAATGACCATGAACATCAAACTCTGCAACATGATTTACAAAGGCGCTTTGTGATCTGCCCCCATTGCTTCTCCATCCTCATCTCGTGCCCCTGCCCGCCACATCGGGCACTCCAGCCATATCGCGTGTGGCCCCCGGAAATGCCGTGCATTCTGGCTCCGTGGTTTTATTCATTCTTTGCCTTACATGTAAGTTTCTTTAGCTCTGTGGTCTGCCTGGGTAATGAGCATTTGTCCTTTAACATTCCACTTGAGTTATTTTCTCCCCTGGGAAGTCTTCCTCAGACTCATCCCCTCTTATGTGTTCTCTCTCTGCATTTTTCTTTTAGAGCCCATATGATATTTATGTTCTCTTTGTATATTTATATGTTTTCCAGACTGATCCAACCAGTCTCTTGCTTGGCAGAGGATATATCTTCAGGGCCTGACACAGCGCTTGGCACATAGTAGACATTTATAATTTATTCTCAAAGTGATTGTTGAATAGTTCAAAATAATATATCAAAAGTCCCAGAAGGTTGTTATTAATTTGACATTTGGGGCTGTATATTGTTTTATAGGTGTCTGCCCATGCTCTTTAGCTATTCATTTATGTACAGTTGGAAAAGAGAGCCTGCCAAACAGGGTGGGTGTGTGCGCACATTTAGCTGTCTCAACAGCTGATACCAAATGTTGGAAATGACTACTTCCATCTGTCATTTTCATCCTTCCCACCCTCCCTCCACCCTAAAATGGATTATGTTAGGAATAATTTATCTCCTTAGATATTTATGTCAGACAAGGGCTCAAGTAAAAGGTGTATATTTTATCATTCAAGTTTCATAATACCTTATGACTCCATGGAATTCTTACAACTTTCTTTTCACAGATGGGTTATCTTACATGGCTTGATAAATTCTTCTAGGCTTATTCTCAATACATATTACTTCCTTGCAGTGCACTCATCTTACAAAATATATTGACAGGTACTGCAGCAAAGCACAATGGTCTCACAGTGTTTGATCTGATCCTTAGATAAAGCAGTATTTGTTGTTCAGTGTTAAATTCTGTGTTTAAAACCACAGCCTAGGAGCAGCACACTATCTAATGTCACATTGTTCTTGGTTGCTTTGACATCTGGGATTGGACTTTTCCCAATGATATCAAGTTAAAATTCCTCATTGTAGAATTGAAAACATAAAACCTTAGCTTTTATTCCTAACTAAATTCTTGCTTCAGCCATATGCATGCTCTTAGTCTAAGACTTATCCTGTTTTTGTGCATCATTCGTACGGTTTTTCTTCCTAACTTTATTTATGTCCTATTATACAAGTTGAGGTCAAGTGTACTTTCTCCCTTAAGCTACCCCATATTGAGTTTTCCATGTAAAGGATAGAATCATGTACTTAAGAGGCTGTACTTTGCATACTATGAACTAGAACACCTTTTATTACAATGGTTTCAAGCCAATTGAAGCCTTTCTTTTGCTGTCTGTACTATTTCTTGAGCCGCTAGTTGTATAGTCACCTTTGTTTTCTTAGCCCTTTGTGAACTTGGGTACAAATCAGAAATCAGCTATAACTCTGAAGTAACACAGTAGAGTGATGGCATAGAAGGGCACAGGGAGGGAATTATGAATGTCATGACCCCACATGATGTTCTGGGGCTAAATTATTTTTCCAGGTGGGTCAAAATCAAACTTCTGTAACAACTATATGCTAGTTTTATATTTCTTGACCTTATAAGTAAGTTTTTATTTTTTAATATCTTCTCATTTTTTCCACTGCTCCTATCTTGAAAAAGAAAGGTAAAGAAAAAACTTTATCAAACTGGGATTTAGGGTAGGGCAATGAAATTATAGGATTACTTTTAGGTAAGTAACTTTGTCCTTTTAAAAAAATTCTAATTGTTTAAAAAATTTTAGTGTCATTATTGTGTCCCTTTTTATTTTCCTGTTACTTTTTCTTGTGGATTGTTTGGAATGGCTTTATAACTGGTATGAAATATAAACTACCTATAGCAGACTAACACATAATTTTGTAAAAGATCTGATTTGTAATATACAAGCATCATGATATTGTATGACAAAGTTGTGTTGTAATCTTTTCTGACTTTTTAAATATTAGGAGATGTCACCAAAAGTTGTGCATGGAAAATAGAAATCATGGAGTGTACCATTGCTCGAGACATGGTTAGCAAGTGGACTGTTGAGAGTTAGAAGTAGGCAGAACTTTGCTTAAGGACCACTGTCCTAACCTAAGAGCTATTGTGGTGAGTCCTGGTGCCACTATTTAATCGTTCTGGGTTGATTTTGTTCAGAGACCAGACTGCTTTAGTCTTATGTCTTCATTCATTAAAATAATAATCCATAAGGTTTTTCCAATCTTGAGCCTTCTGTGATTGTGCCTGGAGATACGGTATTGACTATCTGATTTTTTCATATTTTAGGACCCTGATGATGTAGTACCAGTTGGCCAAAGAAGAGCCTGGTGTTGGTGCATGTGCTTTGGACTAGCATTTATGCTTGCAGGTGTCATTCTAGGAGGAGCATACCTATACAAATATTTCACACTTCAAGTAAGTGGAAAATTCTTTTTCGTCTTTGACTTTTTTTATTTTTTATTTTTTTGCTTTTTCTTCATGTATATTACGAAATTGTTCCAAACTTGCTGTAAGTTTGCACTTATTGTACAAACTGTGGCCTCTAGCCACAGCGGTGGTCCTATTTTAAAGCTGTGTTTAAAATCTTTCCATCATATGTTTGCCAGCCCATTACGCAGACGGTCACTAAAAGGAGAGCATCATTGTTTTGAAATGTATCAGCCACAAATGTTGTCAAGTTGGCAGGCTATATCTTGATGGCCAGTTTGAGCTCTCCCACATAGCCTTTTGCAGTTGGGCCCAGAGTACACTGTTACCGTGTCTCTCTACCTCTTTCCCAGTCATTGGTTTCTCTGAAGAACTAGGTGACTTCAACACTGATGTTGAAGTTAATGTAGGATGAAAGTTGTTTGTAACTTCAGAGTGTTTAATAGTAATCCCAGTGGTTAAGACATAGATTTTTCTTCTGATAATTATGATTTATGATCTGTTTTTGTGGTGTATTTCTCTTGGCAATAATTCAGTAGGTTTATTGTTTTTTTTTTTTCCTTAAGGAATCTTGAGGGGGAAATTGCTTCAAAGCTCTTAAGACTACTTCAAGTGTTTCAGCATTTCAAAAATTTGGAGAAACAGTTGATAACTAGACTTGTTAAAATAATTTAAATGACTAGTTTTGGAACATTCTGTATAAATTTTATGTTCATTTTATATATTATTCAAGTTAATGGCATATTGGTAGACATTACTAAAATATTAATCATCTTTTGAAATACTGTTTTTTTATGAGAAATATTTATGATATAGAAAAAATTACTTGCAATTTCATTGCCCTTTGGTGCATTAACGGTTTGTTATATACCCCTAATCTTTATTGTGTGTATAGAAACATTTTTTTTTTACAAAAATGAGACAATTTATTAAGATTTGTCTAACATTTTCCACTTAATTGTAATCTAACATTTTTCACTTAATTGTGATACAGTTTAAGGAGAAATCAGAACTACCTGTATGCATGTAGAAATTTCAGAAAAATTATCCCTTTTTTGGACAGAGAAGAATCATTTAATCAGTGGACCACATCCACTGATTTTTAAAGTATATTCTTTCAGAAAAATATTACCAGCTTCTGAACATACTCTTATAGTAACGAAGAAAACCATGCCTACAGGTAGAAGTAGGCCTGTGTGTTTCTTCATATTTACTTGTCAGCAGATGGATAATTGCTTTTATTTTCTATTTTTGTCTACCACAGAAAATAAAGGGGAAATCAGCTGCTTTTCTCCTTCTTCTACAGCTGATTTTTAACAATACCTCAAAACTTGATCTTAAAGAATGTGTTAAATCTGTAATTAAACTGTCTAACTTGTCATCTAAAAGTAAGAGTTTGCAAGCAAAGTGCTATTTAGAAAGAGGTGGCAGCTTAAGTAATGCTTACATTTAAAAACCTGTCTCATGCTGAATTGCTGAAATGAGTGTTTAAACTCTCTATAGCCGGATGACGTGTACTACTGTGGGATAAAGTACATCAAAGATGATGTCATCTTAAATGAGCCTTCTGCAGATGCCCCAGCTGCGCGCTACCAGACAATTGAAGAAAATATTAAGATCTTTGAAGACGATGAGGTTGAATTCATCAGTGTGCCTGTCCCAGAGTTTGCGGATAGTGATCCTGCCAACATTGTTCATGACTTTAACAAGGTGAGCCAAGTGACCAGAATTGTTAAAAGAATGCAAGTTCTTTAATATATGCTTTTTGTAGTTTTAATTTCAATATTTGCTAACATATTCTATCTAGAGTTAATTTTTATTTAAAAAACTGGACTTGGGTTTCTCTGCCCTACAAGATGAGCTGTCAACATTTGGTGTGCTCTGCTTTTTTTAAGCAGACCCCTAGTGACCTGGCCTTCTCGCATCTTGTTATGCTTTCTTCCTCTGCCTTGTCTACTTTTAAAGCCCACCTCATGACTATTCTTCCTTTGCTGGCAAATTACTATTATTTCTTACATGCTCCCCGTATTTTCTTAGATAAGAGGTAATTTGTGTTCCCATTATTTGATAGAATATTCAGAAATTAATAATTCTGTTAATCTGTTTTTAAATTCTCATTCTGCATTTCTCCCCAGCTTTTGAACGTTCTTATGCAATACAGAAAAGTTGAATTGAACACTCAAAATCTTCCAGCAGGTTCTAAAATTTTGCTGTATTTCCCCTTCATCTTTTTCTCTCATTTGACACTTTACTCCTAAATACTTAAGCTGTTATCTCTTAAGAATGAGGATGTTCTCCTACATAACCACAGCATCTTTATCACATCTAACAAAATTAACATGACAATAAGAGGACTGTCCGGAAAGTATCCAGCCATTGTTAATGTAATTTTTCATATTACATGGCTGAGATACTTTCTGGACAGCCCTCAGATAGTACAGTAATCTCCCCCTTATTTGCGGGTGAAACATTCCAAGACACCCATTGGATACCTGAAACCACAGATAGTACTGGACCCCTGTGTACAACCCTATAAATACTGACTTTTTCTATAATGCATATTTATAAATTTTATTTATAAATTAGACACAAAGAGATTAACAATCACTAATAATAAAATAGAACAGTTATCACAATATGTTGTAATGAAAGTTAGTTGAATGTGGTCTCTCAAAATATCTATTGCACTGAACTCACCTGTTTTCAGACTGCAGGTGACAGATACCCTGAAAGCGTAACTGCAGATAAAGGGGAAAGTACCGTATTATTTAATGCCGTTTATATTTCAATGTCCCCAGTAATTTTTGTCCCAAGAATTTTTTGTTTTTTCAAATCAGTATTTAGAGATTCAGAAGTTCACATGTTACTTGTGGTTTTTATGTTTCTATAAGCTTGCCATAACACTCAAACATATTACTAAAGTTAGCTTTGCAAACATTTCATGCCTGATGAATGTTTATAAACCAGTTTGAAAAATTACTTTTTTATATTCAAGGTAATAAACTTTATCCAAAACAAATAGTAAATAATAGCTAACACTTTCTGCGCTCTTAGAAATCTAAATGTTAACATAGTTTGGTTTAAGTCAATCCTCAAAACCATCCTGTGAGACAGTCTTTCTCAACCAGGGTTTCTCATCTGAACCATAGAACTCAAAAGCATTAAGCGACTATTTTTCCAATTCTCTTAGAATGATAGTTGTATTCTGGATGCATAGGAGAAAAGTTAATCTTTACATACAATGGGCGGATGCGTTAGAGGGCATTTAGGCTTATAAATGAGGGAACTAAAATAAATCTCTTAATCAGATGATAGATATTTACGGTTAATTTTCATAGATATTGTTATTGCTTATTACAGAAACAAACCCTTGATAAACATTTTGTTTACTACTAGTAGCAATAATTTTTTCTCTCCCGTTCCTACTTCCATCCCTATCCGACCAAATTTTTGATTTGTTGAAATGCAAGTTATTTACATATTCTAGAGCCAACCCATTTAGTACACATTATTATTAAAAATCTAATTGCTACTTGTCTTACAAATATTAATCTAACTAAAATTTATCTTTTTCTTACCAGAAACTCACAGCCTATTTAGATCTTAATCTGGATAAGTGCTACGTGATCCCTCTGAATACTTCCATTGTTATGCCACCCAGAAACCTGTTGGAGTTACTTATTAACATCAAGGTATAAAAATATTTAATATTTTTGATTAATGATACTGTTACAGTGTCTTGGAATTCCCTGTTGAGAAACTAGCCCTATGGGAGCCCAGTTTATCAGAATATAGCTAAGAAAGAGAGGAACGAAGACTAATGGCTTTTGGTTTTTTTCTTCTTTTCTTTTTTAATGTTTTATATTTTGGAATTAAAATACAATTTTTAAATTATGTTTATGTCTTCCTAAAGAGCCAGGGAGTAAATATTAACCAATTACTTAATTCTGATGCCAAAGAGAATATGTAAACAAATAGGCATTACAGTATTCTAATAAAACTATTTATAAAAACAGATAGTGGGGAGTTGTTTTGTCAACCCCTTTTAATACTATGATCTCTAAGAATTTTGTCTGTTTCTATAGTCTGCTCAATGTATGTTCTGAGATATTCATGTAATATATTCTTTTCTAAATGTAGGCTGGAACCTATTTGCCTCAGTCATATCTGATTCATGAGCACATGGTTATTACTGATCGCATTGAAAATGTTGATCACCTGGGTTTCTTTATTTATCGACTGTGCCATGACAAGGAAACTTACAAACTCCAACGCAAAGAAACTGTTAAAGGTAATACTTTTTTAATGTTAAGGTGTTGGCAGAAAAGTTCATTATGTTAAACTAAATTTAGGTGAAGCGTAGTCGTTACCAATATGCTTGCCATGAGTAAAAAAATAAAATTATATTGTGTCACTACATAATATTCCCAGATTTCTGTGGAATCATCTTAATTCTAAATCCAGTCTTTTCAGATAGAGAGAAAAGGTCGATATGAAATGTCATTGTATTGAAATGCTGGTGCCTTACTTTCTAGTCACTCACTCTGTGCAACTTCCCATCCTCCCCCTCTGGTTCAGCCATACTAAAAGGGTTCTTCCTATCCAGAGGGTCTCTTGAGACTTGTCTTGAGCTGTATTGTCAGGGACCTGGATTCCAAGCAGGGTGTTTGCCTTTTGGGTCGCATTGAGGATAATCACTTCAGGTTAGTTAGACAGGAATTTGGGTGAGCAATTAAGAACATTGACATAACTGATGTAGCTTTGCCAAGTCACTTAACCTTTTTTTCTCACTTGAAAAATAGGGATAATAGTATCTCCCCATTTCCTTTTAAGATCCTTATAAAAATAAAGTGCAAGTACATGCAGCAGCTGTAGAAAAGAAAAAGTGCTATTCAAGTGTACTGTGGTGTGATTTCTTTGGAATCGTGTCACCCAGTAAAAGTGCTTGCCTAGCTTTTTCTTAGCGTTTTTAATAATACTGTTCTTTCACCTCAGGCTGAGGAGTCATCTGAAATCTATTTTATTTCTTACAGTTTAAAATTCTCTTGATTTATAATATTTTTTAAAAAGTCAGGCCTGTATACAATGAAATTTACCCTTCTTAGTGTGCAGTTCTGAGTTTCCACAGAGACACCCATGGTTGTGCAAACACCACCAGAGTCAAGAGACAGACATACTCAATACCTTCAAGTTCATAAATTTGTAAGCAATTTGTATGGCATTATTACTGTTGCTGTGATCCAAGATAGTTCAGAAAAGGGAGAAAAATTATTAAGTGTAAACAAATCCAAACTATAGAAGTTTATGAAATATAGAATGAAATACTTCTATATGTCTATATAATAACTATGAAGTTTATATGAATATTTATACTTAAAAAACCAAAACTTAAAAAACTTTTTCCTCCCCAACAGGTATTCAGAAACGTGAAGCCAGAGATTGCATCACAATTCGGCATTTTGAAAACAAATTTGCCGTGGAAACTTTAATTTGTTCTTGAATAGTCAAGGAAAATACCATGCAGAAAAATTTAATACCACAGCATAACCCCACCCTTTGTATTTTGTGCAGTGATTATTTTTTAAAATCTTTCATGTAAGTAGCAAACAGGGCTTCATTCTCTTTTCATCTCATTAATTCAATTAAAACCATTACCTTAAAAAAATCTTTTCTTCTTTCCAAGTGTGGTGTCTTTTATATTTGAATTAGTAAACGTATGAAGTTATTGATAATAAATAGTACACTTCACCATAGATCTTAGGTGTTAGGAAGAATTAAAATTTCTTTAAATCATTTATCTGGATTTTTATGTTTTAATTATGCATTTTCAAGAGGAGGGGGTTATCTAAAGAATAATCATATATATGCATACGTAAAAATGGACCACAGTGACTTATTTGTAGTTGTTAGTTGCCCTGCTACCTAGTTTGTTAGAGCATTTGAGCACACACTTTAATTTTCCTCTAATTAAAATGTGCAGTATTTTCAGTGTCATATTTGACTATTTAGAGTATGATTTCCACCTTTATGTTTTAATATCCTAGGCATCTGCTGTAATAATATTTTAGAAAATGTTTGGAATTTAAGAAATAACTTGTGTTACTAATTTGTATAACCCGTATCTGTGCAATGGAATATAAATATCACAAAGTTGTTTGACTAGACTGTGTGTTGTTTTTCCCCATATAATAAAACCAAAGAATAATTTGGTTCTTCATATCTTAAGATAATTCACCAAAAGAAACTATTTTTTAAAAATTCAGTTCTCTATGGGTAAAATAATAGATTTTTTTTAAAAAATAAAAATAAGCCATTTTAATAATTAAACCAGATTCTTTGTGGATACTAACTATTAAAGTAACATGTAAGACTCGACTCAATCTTGAATGATGCTGTTTAATGTAAAATACTTTTATGTTTCATGGAAGGGCTATTAAAGCCTAAAGTTTATAAGGAGCATGAAATACTCTGCTTCTCTGAGAATGTCCCCCTCACAAATGGAGCATTATTAAGAGTTATAGTGATGATTTTTATATTTCTAAGGTTGCTTCTTATGTGAAATAATTCAAGATCTGCCACCATTTAAAATACCTAAGAGGTGATTTCATTGCAAATTCCTAAGACAAAAAAATTCAGTTCTGACTTTAGGAGGTCAGAATTTTAAAGCTTCAGACTTATAAAGGATTTGGTCTAGAAACCAATTCTAGTCCAAAAGGATATTATTTACTCATGGCTTTTGGTTTCATTTCAGTAACATTGTCAGAGCTTTAGGCCAGGTAGTTGGACATTCCAGGATCGACAACTTATTTGAGAAGAGAATATGTTTTGATAAAATGATCACTGCTGTTTTCCTACCTTCCGGGCTCTAAAATTTCATGTTTTTTCAGTGGCCTGTGAACATATAGGAGCACACTGTTATTCATTCAGCAAAATCTTACTGAGCATCCTTTATATGCCCAACATATAATACTGTGTTGAAGACACATTTACAAAGGAAAAAGGCATCTGTTGCCTTCTTGAAGACTCAAAATCTAGGGAAAGACACTGATTTAAAAAACCAACTAATTACACTACATTGTGATCAGTGCTATGAGGGGGGCGTGGGAAGAGGTCCAGGTGCTTTGGAAACAGAGGGTCAGTGAGATTTTTAGAATGTTAAGTGCATGGGATCAGGTCATGGAAAACCTTATATACCATCTTGAGGACTGCATTCAGTAGGCCATGGGCCACTGTTAAAGGTTTGCATTTTGGAAGGAGCATGTTAGTGTCTGTTTTCCCATTGATTATAATAGTTACGCTGTATTAAAGTAGCCCAACTGCAGCAATAACCCTAATATCTCACTGGCTTTGCATGGTAGAAGTGTGCTTTCATCACAGTCCAGTGTGGCAGGCAGACTCCAGGTTCCTAGGGACCCAGATTTAACACTTCCCTGTAACATACGATTTTATTAGAATTTTTAAGGGCTTTTGTATAATCATAGTAGTAAAGTATTTAATACTTCTTTAAAACATTTACAATCATTAATTTGGTCTGATTGGTCTAGCATGGTACCCATGATTTTACTTTATTTCCATTACTATTATGGTAGCTTCCCTTACAGTCAGCTGAGGGGAGAGTTCCCCTCTTACCCTAGCTTGGTCATTCAGATGTGTCCCAGGAATTTTGGAAGTCCATCTGAGATTCTAAGCTATACCGTTTGAACTCATGTGCCATGTTGGAGACTGTGGTCTTGGTGTGGCTTGGAAAAGCCAGGGGCAAAGGATGTGAGTGAGAAGATGACAAGGAGAATCAGACATGGAGGGAGGACAGCCCTGTCTCCTGGTGGGTTCCAAAGATACTCAGCTTCCCTTCCCTGTTACTGAGTTCTTAGTCCATTTGGGCTGCTGTGACAAAATAACATAGGCTGGCTTATAAACAATAGAAATTTATTTCTCACGGTTCTAAAGGCTGGAAAGTCCAAGATCAAGGTAGCTGCAGATTAAGTGCCTGGTGAAGGGCCACTTCCTCATAGATGGATGGCTGTCTTCTCTCTCTGGCCTCACAGGGTGGATCTCTCTGGGGTTCCTTTTATTAAATACAAGGGCACTAATCTCATTCATGAGGGCTCTACCCTTGTGACCTAATCACCTCCCAAAGGCCCCATTTCCTAATACCGTCACCTTGGGGATGAGGATGTCAACGTGAATTTTGGGAAACTCACATTCACATTATACCAAGTCCTGTAAACGCCATCTGTGTGTGTGTGTGTGTGTATTTACCAAAGATAGCTCTGGTCCTGCTCCTTTCCAGCACATTTTATCCCAATTGCACTGGTTGAAAAAGAGCATAGAAGTAAGAAGATGAGCCTTTATAAATTTTGGCAAGTTGTTAGAACTGTGACCAGGCTTGCTCATCTGTGACACCAGAGTGAGAATGTGGCTCATAATAAAATAATGAATATGAAAGTGCTGTGTGGAGCTCTGTACAATTGTTGACAGTTAATGCTTTTTGTGAAACCTATCACTGCTGTATGTTAGCAAGTAAACACTGATCTTGTTTAGTGTGTAATTTTTCATTTATGCTTTCCCTGGATCCCTTTTAGACTCTCCACACCTATGTTAGTAAGTGGGATGCCAGAAAAAACAGGACACGGTGTTCTAAATGGTATTTATCTCAAATGGCAGAAATAGGAGTATAAAACTCAAACTCAAGGACAGTTTAGTAATGTGAATGGAAAGCAAATGGCTTATTGGAAAGGAAACATCCAGATAACACATTTAAATGCAGTTTTGAGTTAATGCTGGTTGGATCTCTTAAGATTATGCTAAGTGTAACTTTAATAGTTTCTTAGACACCCCCTCTTCTGCCTAGCAAAGTTTGTTGCCCAGAATTATATACTGTGTTGGATACCAGTCCTTGCATATTTAACTCCTTGAGACTTAAGTTTCCTAGATGAGGACTTCATGTGTATCTACTCAGAAAAAGAACAATTCATCTCCACAAACCTACAGAGCTATCATCAGTTTGTTGAATGCCTTGTCTAAAGTCATTGTTAGCTTTCTTCTGTCTGGGTCTTGGTGGTTAATACTCATTTGAGGAAGAAGCATGGGTTAGTGAGTCCTAGCTCTCTATTGATCGTTCTAGCCTTTTACTGAAAAAATTGTCAAGAACAATTTAAGATTTTTAAAAATATTTGCTGAATTTTTAAGCCACAGATTATTTCCTGATGCCACGTATAGGTTGTAGATCCCACGCTTTTGTTTTTCCTGACGCCTGTTGCAGATTAGTCATGAGAAGCAGAATGGGTAGAAGTGGACTCTTCAGAGCTCAAAATCCAGGCCTGGGTGGTATGAAAGAAGATAATCCTAGCTCTCTCCCAGTTAGATGTTTATAAATAATTGATGGGATTTCTATATCTGTTTTTTTAAACTTGTGCTTATGCTTTCATTGTAAATCAAATCATAGAAATGTTAAAGGTAAAAAGTGAATGTTCCCCTTCTTGCCCTACTACTGCCTCCCTAGTCTCATTGCCTAAGGGAGACTTTGTTGTCAACAGTTTTCTGTGTGACATAATTTTTAGATGACCTGGTTCTTGCCCTAGTAAGAAGATGAAAACTCCTTCCTCTGGTCAGATGATGTGGTCTGAACCACCATCGTGAACGGAGAGTATGTTCCAGAAGCCCAAACCGGAAACCCCACAGTTTTGACATTCACCATGTCCCAGCAGCTTCCTGGTCTTCTGCAGTCCTGGCTCAACCACTTCACACCCACCCTGTTCCCAACAACCCATTCTTCACACTGCAGACACCACAATCTTTTCAGACCACGAATGTGATGTTTTCATTATCACACCTCCTGCTTAAAACACTTGCATGGTTTCCCCTGGTTCTTGGGGTAAAGACCAAAACTCTTAATGCTACACAGACCAGTCCAACCACTCTACCCTTTGCTCTCACCATCCTACCTCACCGTCTGCTTTATAGCTTCTTGGTAAATGCTATTCTCATTTCCTTGAAAATTACTCCCATCTGTTCACCACTGTGCCTTTTAGTTAGTTTCTACTCCACCTTCAGACTTTAGTCCTTCCTCAAGGAAAGCCTTCCTCAAGGGAAACCTTTCCTTAACCACAGAAAAGGTTCTCCTATTTCTCAATCTCATAGCATCATATATATTTTTTCCTTTGTGGCATTGAATATGATTAAAATTTTATATTTTGTCATTGTTGCTTATTTGGTTTCCCCCACTAAACTCAATATCTTAATAGGGTGCCTGGCACATAGTTGGAGCTTTTAATTATCTATTGGATGAACAAATCATTCCTTCCTATACCCACTAGTCTTTTCCACTGTCACCTTTATTCTGAATAATATATAACATTTCCCAACTAGTTGTTAGGCTGTCTTCCAAAATCTATGCTGGCTTTCTCCTCAAATCTATTCACCCTGAATCTAAGTGAATTCCCTTAAATATAAGTCTGATCATGTCTGTCTTGTATAAATTTCTATGGTGGTGTCCTGCTGCACTGAGGAGAATATCCATCCTTCTTTCAAGCCCTAAAATCCTGCCCTCACTGGACTTCTCCTCTCACCATTTTCCTGTTTGTGTCCTAGACTCTTCTGTTTTGGCCTTTGTATAAACTGGTGGCCCTGCCTGAGACAGTATTTTCTCTCCCTGGCCCACCCCCCGCCCTCTACAAAGAAAACAGTTAACTCCTACTCTTCCTTCAGATCTCAGATTAGAAGTTTCTTCAAAGAGGCCACCATAGCTCTTTATTTCTTACGGTTTCCGTGTTACTTTATCGTCTGCCTCCATACAGCCCTCCACAAGAGCATTAGCAAGGTAATGTGTCCTCAGTACTTGGCACATAATGGGTCGTAACATTGAGTGAAGGAATAAACCAACATCTTGGTCACTGTAGCTAGAAAAAAAGTACGATATCAGCTTCACTAAAACCCAAGTATTTTTGGCAGACAATCTTTAGCATTCAAATGGACAATTCAATATTCGTTGAGTAAAGGAACTAGATTTTTGTGGATCAGCTCATTCAGCTGGTAAGGGTTTTGCCTGGAGGCTATTTTATGCAAAGAGATAGCCTTGTTTTAAATAAAATGTTCTATGGGGGCCATATTAAGATTTTTAGATGACAGAAGTGGATTATTGATTATATATAGCCACAAACGTTTCATACTAAGATTATGTCTTTATAAGTAGTACCGCCATTTCCACGGTGGTATTTCGGGCCAGAAGCTCTTCCACATTCAAAAGGATACCGAGATTCTTACAAGGCCCAGTAATTATCAAAAGGGATTGGTACTACATTTTAAAATGCAGGGGGAATTTTTGGTTGTCACAGGACTAGAGAATGCCATTTGTATTTAGTAGGTTAGGCCACAATGCTAAATGTCTTAAAAGTAGGGAGTCTCACACAACGAATTAACTGCCCTGCCTAATTTGGCAATTTATTAATGGTATTCCCTAATACTAAATGCTAAAAGGAGACAGAAGAGCTTTCAGAATGAAGAACTTTACTGAATTAAACAAATCTGGTACAGATCAACTCTAGGCACAGGGAGTCTGGCTGAGGATGGGGAGGGCCAGCTCCAGTTGATCACAAAGCCACACACACGGGGTATTGCAGGCAAGGAGAATTCAAATCAGAATGGAAAAGTCACAGAGTTCAGAGCCACAAGTTTTGTAAGTATATCTTGTCCATTTGAAAGTCTGGTTATTGCCTGGATGTTGCAATTAAGTGATTTTCTGCTTTTACAGCAGCAATAATACACCCATGTTAGCAAGTCATGGGTCTAATAATTAGGTGAATAATTATCTTATTTGTCTTTATTAATCTTTCTTTAATGTTTGTATAGCTCACATTTACTTTAACATTTAATGTTAGACGTGTTCTGGTTTTCATTTAGAAGCTGTAATGTTTTTGTGTCCAGAAATATGCCGTAGAAACTTAACTTGTTTATATCAATTAGCCTATGATCAAATTGGTTTCATTTCACTTAAAGTCTCAGTTTCCAAGAACCTATGGACTGTGTTAAGTGAAGACTTACTGTACAGGTGAAGTGATCACATGGTGTGTGATCAGAACAAGGGACAAGGCAAAAAGCAGGGAAAGACCAGGAACAGAGGAGACACTCTTGCCCGTCAACCACTTCCTTTTGGTTTTTTAAAGATCACATATGAATTTTTTTTAGGGAAAATTTTCCACCATAGACACAAAAGAATTTAGGCCATTAAATATGAAATATCAGATTTTGAATCAAAAGTGTAGTTTATTATATCTCAAACAAGAAGCAGTACAATTAACAAAGCATGCCCCTAAACTATTGACCCAGTTTTGCCATCTTAATGCAACGTCTGTGCCAGCAGCGAAGAAGCCTGGAGAGCAAGTGGTGATGAAATGTGAAAAGCTGTTTTCTACAGCTTGTTGAGAATGGAATATTTTTCTTTGCAAGAGTGGTCCAAAGCCTGGAAGAAGTGGTAGTCAGTTGGTACAAAGTCTGGTGAATTTGGTGGATGACAGAGAGTTTCCAAGTCCAGCCTCTATAGTTTGAGCAGTGTTATTTGTGTGACAGGTGGTCGAGTGTTGTCTTGCAAGAGGATTGACCTGTATCTATTGACCAATCTCTACTGCTTAATCGTAAGCATCCTCATCATTTCATCCAGTTGGTTGCAGTAGACATCTGTAATCGACTGACCAGGTTTCATGAAGCTGTAGTGGATAATACCAGAGCTGGACCACCAAATAGACAACCATTAGCTTTTTTTGATATATATTTGGTTTTGGATTGTGTTTCAGCACTTCATCTTTATCCAACCATTGTGCTGAACACTTGAGATTGTCAAAAATAATCCATTTTTCATCACACATAACAATATGGTATAGGAATGATTCACCTTTATGTCATGACAACAAAGAAAGGCAAGCCTCGAGACAATTTCTCTGTTGACACTCGTTTAATTCCTGCAGTACCCATCTATCCAGCTTCTTTACCTTGCCTGTTTGTTTCAAATGATCCAATATTTTGTTGGAATACTAACGTCAAACCTTGCTGCTAATTCACACATAAGTTGAGATGAATTCACTTCCACTACAGCTTTCAGCTCATCATTATCTACCTTGGTCTCAGGTCGCCCACATGGCTCATTTTCAAGATTAAAATCACCAGAATGGAACTTCTCAAACCATCAACGTACTGTGCATTCATTAGCCACTTCCTTCCCAAATGCTTTGTTGATATTTCGAGCTATCTGCACTGCATTGGTTCCATGACAAAACTCATGTTCGAAAATGACGCAAATTTTTTACGTATCCATGGTTTCACAAAAATTGCTCTAAAAAAAATGTGAAAGATAATCACAAGCCAAACTGTGTGCTTGAAAGAATAAGGATGTACCTTCGCAATAAAAATAAAACAAGAAGTGTCAAAGTGAAATGTCGGAGATATCAACTGTCAAACTTAGTACTTAAGGAAATTGGACATTTCATACTTAATAACCTAATACTAATAACTAAATAGAAACTGTGGTGTAATAAACACTCATGAGCCCAGCTTTACCAGTTAGCAATAATTTATCTTTTTCATTTCATCTATACCCTCTTATTTTATTTTTGTTTCTGCTGGAATATTTTAAAGCAAATTCCAAATACCCCATCATTTTCACCCATAAATACTGCAATACCTATCCCCATCTCTCTTCTTTTAAACAAAATCCCATTTCTATTATTTCTATCTTCAACAAAATTAACAATAATTCTTTTTATCATCTAAGACACACTTAAGTCTGTATTCAGAATTCTTCAATTGGCTCAAAAATGATTTTTTATAGTTGGCTTCTTTGAGTTGAGATTCAAGCAAGATACACACTTTGTATTTATTTGTATGCTACATCTCTTGAGTCTGTTTTAATCTGTGAGTTCTCCTCCCTTCTCCACCTTCCTGCCATTTCTTGATTAAAAAGTTGGGTCATGTGGCCTGTAGAACTTCCCTCATTCTGGAATTTTCTGACTGAATCTCTATGGTATCATTTTAAACATTTCTACATCCCCGTGTGTTTTGTGAACAGATAGTTAGATCTGGAGGAGGGATTCAATTCAGGTTGTTATTATTTATTTTGGGTGAGGCAAGAATAGCTGTGTTATAATCTTCCTATTGCATCACATCAATGGGAAGCGATGTTCAGCTTAACTAATGGGTTCATGTAGGCTTACATAATTTTATTTAACATTCTTAATTAGACTGCAGTATGTTAGTTGTGGAAAAATTAGAAAACATAGATAGCAGCAAAGAAGAAAATAAAAAGCAAGTGTACTCCCACAATCCAAAGATGACTGCTGTTAACATTTGGTACATGCCTTTCCAGGTTTTTTTCTATTTTGGTTGATCAATCTTGAAACTTCCTCCTTTCTCTCCCTTACTGGACTTTTGCCACCCTTTTTAAGGTCATCCAGTAGTCCCTCTGGTTAAGAAATATTTGGGGGTGCCTATTACTTTTTGTGATTCTAGAAAGAAGGAAAGAGGGGAGGGAGGGAGAAAATATAGTTTTGAGCATCTGCTATGTAGCAATTGCTTTAACATTATTTTTTACTTATCTCAATGACCTTGTCAGAGATATATTATATTCCCACTTTATAAAAGAGGATATTGAAGCTCAGACCTCTTGGAGTCTTTAACTCTGAGTCCAAAGAGTCTTGGAGTTTTCTGATTCCAAGTCCAAAGTTCTAAAATCTATTTCCTTCCTGAACATTGTGATACTGCTATAAAACAAGACCATTCTATCTAGTCAGTTAAGAATGTACGTATTGCAGTCATAATTTTGATTGACATGAAAAAAACATAATGGTTGCTTAAAATGCTTGAGAGATTTTATTTTATAGTTAGCCATGATAATTTCATAAGCATATGGAAACAAGAACAGAAAGTTCTCCATTTTCATGGGTTTAGAAAGAGCTTTGCATGTTTCCATGTTCTGCTTCATCTCTACTATTGATCTTTTCTTATAGTACTGGCTGTTAAAGTTTTTAACTTAAAGTATCTAAAAGAATGGAGAAGTGGGCAAAAATCTGTGATGGAGGACATTGGGTTTGAAATTATCTATAAATCTCGTGTCATACCAATTCTTAATCACATGCGTTAATTTAAAGAAGCACAGGATTTTAAAATTGGAAGGTGTCTTAAAGATCGCCTGCTGGAACATTTTCAATGTATAATGAAGAAGCCAAAGCCCTAATGGGTTGAGTGATATTTCAGCAGGTCACCCAACTACTTTGATATCAAGGCATGAATTGAACTCAACATCTCTATCCTTCAGTTGTATATAACCATTGTGTGAGTTTAACCTGTTTTGAAGATTTTTTTCCTCTATGAATAGGAAATGCTTAAATAATCTTTTCGTTACACTTAGGGTGGGTACTGGATATACCGGATTCAGAAGCATGTCCTACTGTTGTAAAACACGTGCCAAGAATGGTTTCCTACTATTGTGAAAGCTGAGGGCCGGGATACAAAGAGCAACGTCAGGCAGGGAAAGAAAACATTTTAAATATGGTTATGATTATATTTTTCCTTGAGTTTCTTTATTTTAACATAAATTTCTGCATGGATATTCAAATAAATGTGCCTTTTAAGAACCATTCAAAAGAAAGGTAGAAAAATGATAAGCTTGTTTGTAATATTACAGATCATACCCCCTTTTTATAGAAATGCCTGAATATAGAAAAGTACAAATATGTAAAACTCATTAGGGAAAACTGAAGCAAAATCCTTCATCAGGCTATACTTTAAAATGCAAACATAAAGGTTAGAAATAAATGGCAGGAAACAGCTAATTGTTCATTCAGCAACAAGCTCTTAGGACAATGGTTTGAAGCAGCTAGATGGTGTGCTTGGTATTCGGTTTCCTACCATTTCATGTAAACATTGCCTCTCTGTTTCCTTCAGGGATAAATTTAACCTTAAAATTAGTCTCAGTGTCTCCAGTGCTGTCCTGTTTGTAGGGCAATAATCAGTCCACAGGTTTTTGATACCTTGTGGTTTCCAGGATATCTTTCAGCAGGCAGACACGAGCATTAGTTACCCCATTTTCTCATGATTTTTCTGGACTGTGTACAGGGACTGATGGTGCCATGTGGTACATGGCTGTTTACTCTGGCCTCTGAGCAACTGAAATGCAGGGAATTACTTAGTTCCACAGAACTTCACAGAAGGGAGCAGCTTTACTAGATGAGGTTGAAACCAAGCATGTCATTGTGGGCTGAAAATAAAGTGACATAAATTCAGTATCTTTTCCATATGCATATGTAGTAGTAAAGAATAACAGGAGACACCATCCACATTCAAGCAAAAGAGGTATTTTAAAAAATATATGATGAGAGAAAAAGAAATTCTGATGTACTCATAAACCAACTTCAAAAATTATCAACTCATAGCCCATCTAGGTTCATCTATGGCCCTATCCACTCCGCCACCCCTGACTATATTAAGCAAATTCCAGACATGAAACTAGTATCCACGAATATTTTTAGTATTTATCTCTAAAAGAAAGGAACTGTTTTTTAAAAAGACAACCACTGTACCACATCAAACCTACAAATGAACAGTACAACTTAATGTCATTAAATATACAGTTATTGTTGAAATTTCCTGAATGATCTTATAAGTGCTTTTGTTTTCTTTTTAAGTTTGTATGTTTGAATCAGTTTCTGGATAAGAGTCATACATTGCAATTGACTGATAATGTTTTTCAAATTAAAATTTTTAATTATGGTAAAATGTACAAAACTTAAAATTTATCTTCTTAAGCATTTTAAGTGTATAGTTCAGTAGTGTTAAATACACTTCCACTGTTGTGCAACCAATCTCCAGAACTCTTTTCTTCTTGCAAAACTGAAATTCCATACCCATCAAAAAACAAGTCTGCATTTCCTTTCCCTCAGCCCCTAGTAATTGCCGTTCTACTTTGTCTCTATGAATTTGACTACTCTAAATACTTCATATAAGCACAATCACATTATTTGTCTTTCTGTGACTGGCTTGTTGGGCTTAACATAATGTTTTCAAGGTTTATCTATGTGTAGCCTGTGTCAGAATGTCCTTACTTTTTTAAGGCTGAATAATATTTCATTATACATCTATACCACATTTTGTTTATTCATCTCTCAATGGACATTTGGGAGAATTAACATATTTATGGTATTGAATTTTCTAATCTGTGAACATTGTATGATTTATCATTTAGGCCACTGAATCAGAATTACCTGGAAGGTTTGTTAAAACATAGACAACCCTGGAATTTCTGATTTCAGTAGGTCTGGGGTGGGGCTTGAGAATCTGCATTCCTAACAATTCCCAGGTAATGCTGCTGCTGCGGCTCCAGGACTATACACTTGGAGGATCATTGCCATATAGCTTTGAAGATTTAGGGAAATTTGGCTAATTTTTATCAAATTAAAAAACAATGGAGCATATGGTAATATTTTAATTCTATCAAGATTTATTTGAAAGAACAGATGTATAATCTAAAAAGCAAACATAGACATATAGAATTGATAGAGGTTTCCTACTATAGTACATGTAGTTGTTTATGCTCTTTGTCAGACAACCATTGAAATCAAGGGGCATATAGTTGCAAATCAATTCATGGCCTTTGTGGAAGGGAAAATTTCAAGGTCCTTTATCTCCCTCTAGCCTCTAATTCAAATTTTGCAGGCTGGACACTTGCCAAAAAAAAAGCAATTAGAGAGATTCTTAAAAATTTAGCATTGACTTATTGGGTAGAAAGCTGAATGAAGGGCCAATTAAATAATACATAAATATAAGAGCTGATTCAAATGGTGTACATACTGGGGGGTATTAACCCTGAAGGAGCCAGGGGCAGCAGATTGGGAAAGAAGGGTTCATTATCTCACCTGCTCCATCTCTTCTTAGTTTAAAATCAATTTATTCCCCAACCTAACAATATCAGATTCCTCCTTTTTTATTTAAATATATAGTGCACAGATAGTCCTAAACTGTTGGACTGGACTGGGAGCACACGGGAGGCAAACGATGTCACAGCATTTTCCTTTCCAGTAAAGTTTTTTTTTATCACTGCACTTTCCCAGTGGCATGGTTGGAAATGGAGATCAAGAAAGTGACTCAGTCCTACCCTGATTTTCAGTTTGTATTGGGGGGAGTGGGTGGGACAGGCCCACCTCGCTCTGCACTTACGCTGTCTGACTTAGGCAGCACTTCCAATACTAGTCAACTCTCCGTTTCTTCTCCACTGCCATAATCGTATTTTTGCAGGGTCAGACAGGAGAATTGAAGGAGAATATGATGGAAACTACAATTCCTGCATCCTTTAAATCTTTAATAGTGCTGTAAGCCTTTGCAATTCTTCCTAAGATGCTGTCTTGTGTCTGATTTACTGTCCTGGCTGAGGGTGACAGTGGCAATTTCAGAGGTCTCTACTTGGCCCTCCATAATGGCTATTACGCCACAGGTTGGGAAGCAGATGTGAAGGTTTTGTCAGCAAAGATTATCTATCTTAATTATACATTCAATGATTTAACCATAGAATGTGTTCATTGGCCCATTGGATCCACTGTAAGTTGGAATTGGGTCAAAACTCCTACGGTCCCCATTCTAACCAGAAAATCATAATGCTATCCATGGCGGCTCAAACTCTGTATTTAACAGTTCTTGAAGACTCTGGGTGTTCTCTTTTTTCCAGCGCATGGTTACCTTGGCAAATGGTCACAAGTCCTTTTGAGGAGCCACCTGTCAGAAGGAGTCATTGCATGATTTCTAGGCAAGAGAAGACTCCTCTAGCAAGCTCAAATGCTGCTTCTGCCAACCAGAGGGTTCAGAACACTGGTGGGTTTGAGCTAGCTCATACCACCTTGCAGAAGTCAATTGTGTTCATCTCTTTTTAACTCTGGGTTTAGTGACATTATGTTGGTACCTTGAAATTGACAAAAGTGAGAGTATTTACATAACAGAAATTGGTAAATGCTAAAATGTCCTTCCCCACACTCTCCCCCATGCTCCATCCCCTGAGATTGGTTGTTAAATTTTTTTCTGGTACATTACAGATTTGGGAGAAATTGAGAGATTCAATAGTCTCGAGCTCATCCATCCAAATATTCCATCCTAGGTCTTAGGGTAATACTATTTTCCCTTTCAAGAACCAGATGTAGACCTAGGAGACCCTGCAAGTCTATGCATTTAGTTGCCTTTTCAATTGTTCTGCCCTTACAACCAGATCCTGGGCCTGCTTTTTAGGATATTTGCTTGAGGCTGCAGAAAATCACAGTTTTATTAAAAATTGCCAGTAGTGGTCCTCTGGCTTTCACAGTGTGCCTTAAGGTGATAGGTGGCTGCCTGAGGTATCATTTTCTTTTGCAATGTACACAATTCTATCAACAGAATCTAGCCCACTCCACACTCTTTACAGTTACTGTCCTCACATTGTTCAAGCAGCATGGCCACCACCCATGCCCATGCCCCACCTTCCACCTGCCCTACATGTCAGCCACGGTGGGAAGCCTGAGTCATCATGGCACCACTGTGTGGCCCACTACTACCCACTTCCCATGCCATCGTCTTTATTGCCATAAGATCAGTGAGTAACCCAAAATTCTGCCATCCTATCTGGGGTGTCTCTAGGACACTCCTGGTGCCAGGTCTCTTTGTTTGGGTTCTCTAGGAAATATAGCCTTAGTGTAGTTTGAGAGTATTAGGAGTGAAGCAAAGAGAATGGGAAGGGAAGGAGGAGAAACTAAACAGCAAATCACAAAACTTGATATAACCCCTTGTCAAGCCCAGAGATTGCTCAGTGTTATGGGAGTTGTATTTTGAGAGGTCATATGAACCACTATGTTTCAGGACAGTTTGTCTTAGTGGAGGAAGGAGAGTTTATTTGCTGGACCCATCCATTGATTAAAAGGTTTACTCCATGGGTACTAACTCCCCTGCACTTCCAGTCTGCACATACAGTAGAGGTCCAACAGTTAGGCACTATCTTATCCCCCCTGGAGATGTGCATGCCTTGGGGATGAGGGTGGGGAACTGTTGGGATGTGCCCATGTGAAGTCTTGCTGAAGTGGTCACCAGGCAGAGTCCATACAGAGTTGGTTACTGTGGTGGCAGCTGGGAAAAACAAGTGGTCAATGACTCTGGAGTCAGACCAGTCTATTAAGCTCACAGGTGACATACACACTTCTAGATGCATCTGATTGATACACTGCCTTTCCTGAATCTTGGTTTTCAGCACTTCTTTTTATTCCATTTAGTGTTCTTCCAATAAAGTCTCATTTTTCTGTTTGTTAGCCAGAGCTTAGTTCTGTTTCATGAGGCCAATGAAACAATTTTAAGCCGTATGCTATACTCTCCTTAATGTTCCAAACACTTCTGTGTTCAGGTTTGGTGCTCAGTATATGCTTGATGAACTGCAGAAAGCTGTCTAGGGACTGTATCACTTATCTATCACTGCGTAAGATTAATAACTAAAAGCAATAATGATCAGTTGGTTGACTAAGTGGTTCATCTGCTGATCTCACCTGGTAGATGGACGGGTTTGGGCTCAGCTGGGATGCTAGGTCTCTTTCTCTGCATGGTCTGTCATCCTTGTCAACTACCTCATGTTTGTTACTTGGCACACGAGTCCCAGGAGAGCAAGCCCTAATGCACAAGCACTTACCAAGGTATTATTTGCTTCATGCTTGCTGAGATCTCATTGGCCAAACAAGCCAGAAGGCCAAGACTAGCATCAATGTGGGAGGGGACTGCTCGAGGGCATGAATATCAGGTGTGAGTCACTGGAGGCCATCAGTGTAACAGTCTACCACAGGGAACATCTGTGTCAAAGTGTCCAATTGATGGATATTTACATTGCTACTTATGGCAATAAGTACTTATGGTTGTCCCCCAACAGCCGTTCTTCCTTGCTTCCATATTAATAGATTCCCTGAATTTTAGCAGGACTTGTGGTGTTATCCCTACAGTAATGTGTGGCTTTGCATCCAAGTTTTGATCAATGAGATGTAAGCACAAGTGTATTGCAGCCATTTCCAGGAACTCCTCTTAAGTGAGAATGGCATGTGCTCCTGGTTTTTTCTTCATCCCTTCCCCCCGACTGCTGCCTGAAATGTCTAAAAAGTCACATGGTGCCAGGCACTGTGGCTCACGCCTGTAATCCTAGCACTCTGGGAGGCTGAGGCTGGAGGGATCGCTTAAGGTCAGGAGTTCGAAACCAGCCTGAGCAAGAGTGAGACCCCGTCTCTCCTAAAAATAGAAAGAAATTAATTGTTCAGCTAAAAATATATAGAAAAAATTAGCCAGGCATGGTGGCACATGCCTGTAGTCCCAGCTACTTGGGAGGCTGAGGCAG